>OZ010687.1:7521882-7752886 GCA_963932265.1 Thymelicus lineola | reverse complement strand
TATTATGTATGTATATATGTAATGCCTAGGTCGGTGGTATATCCAAACCCAAATCAAGTCTAAGTGAAAAGGAACCCACCAACCTTAACATCCAATGTCGCAGGATTGCGCTGCGCACAACAGCTTCTTCTCTCTGCTTGATTCACGGCACGGCCGGAGAATAGCACCATAAACGTTATGGGCTGCAGGATGGACGGAAAACTCCACGAACGTCGTGAATCACCGCTTTTTCCATCACCGGAGTTGACGCAACTCACGATATTTTTCCGTTGACATTAGAGTGTCAATTTTGGAAGGGTTTTATTTTTCTTTTCACACCGACCAGTGATAAAGGATTGAACATACCCCCCACCGAAATCAGTGTGATGATTTCATAGCGTAAGTGTGAAAAGAAAAAATGAATGTATTAACAATTTGTGTTAATGAATGAATAAAAATAGTTAAAATAAAATAAAGAAACTTGTTTGTGTAAAGTAAAAATGTTGAGTGTATGAGCCTAATCTAAGTCCTAACCTAAAAACCTAATTTTATATTTATTTTGCATATGGCAATGGGCATATTTTATTTACAGGTCTTTTATAGACCCCGGTTTGCGTGCGTACAGTAACTACACGTACTATGTTATCAATACCAGGGTGAACCTCTTCTATTCTACCAAGAGGCCACTGCAAAGGTTTGGTTAAGTTAGACTTAAGTAGCACCAAATCACCCTTCTTAACATTTGGAATTGAGGTGAACCATTTTTCTCTTTGCTGTAAAGTGTGCAAATAATCATTTGACCATCGCTTCCAAAATGATTGGGATGCCTTTTGAATACATTGCCAACGTGACAATCGATTCATCTGGACATCTTCTAAGTTATACTCAGGAACAGTTAGTAAATTCTGTCCTATTAAAAAATGACCCGCGGTCAAAACCTCAATTTCATTTGGATTATTTGAAAGGGAACATAACGGTCGCGAGTTCATAATTGCCTCAATTTTACAAAATAAAGTACTCAACTCCTCAAAAGTCAAGGACCTATCACCTACTACACGGTAGAGATGATGCTTGGCTGATTTTATGCCTGCTTCCCACAGACCACCCATCGAAGCGGCATTCGGTGGGTTTGTACGCCATTCGACGCCTCGCGAAGATAACCCAGAAAGGATATCATCAGAATCAGTTTTAGAGTTAAAATAATTAGTAACGTTTTTTAAATGTTTAGCCGCTGCAATAAAGTTTTTTCCACAGTCAGAATATAAGCAACTACAAAGACCGCGACGTGCCACAAAACGATCAAACGTGGCCAGAAAACAATCGCAAGATAAATCTGAGAGTACTTCTAAGTGCACTGCCTTTGTGGAAAAACATACAAATAAACACAAATATGCCTTGGTAACCTTTGCGTTTCGCCGCATACCTTCCTTTATAAAGAATGGTCCACCAATATCGCAACCAACATGATCAAACACCTTGTTGGCCTTAAGCCTAGTTGCAGGTAACGTACCCATCATAGGCTGGGTGGTGTACGGACGAAACTTAAAACAAGCCCGACATTTCGACAAAACTGAACGAATAACACTACGAGCGTTTATTATCCAGTATTTGTTATTTAGAATACCTTGCAATGTGCGTGGGCCTACATGCATATACAATTTATGAAAATAATCAATTATTAAATTTGTTATGTGGCACTTCTTGGGTAATAGTACCGGATGTTTTATATTATACGGTAAATCCGACTGTTGTATTCGACCCCCCACCCTGAGGAAATTATCAGGGTCTATAAAGGGAGATAGTTTGCGAAGGGATGATACATGAGTTCCCTTTGCTAGCATTTGCATTTCAGAATAAAAATAATTATTTTGAATGACTTTTATAATTAAATCATGTCCTTGCTTTAACTCACAAGACTTTAGTGTACCAAATGTTCGATCGGATTTTTTACATTTTAAATTGTTTATAAAACGAAGACACCACGTCATTACACGCTGAAGTTTATTAAATGATGAAATTTTATTAAAGGAATGTTCAAGATCATTGAAATTATTCAAATTATAAGAATTAAAATTAAATGTGTCTACGTTAGTTTTAAGTTCTGGAATGATATCGTTTTCTTTTAAGATTAATGTACTTCTTGGCCAACTACGCGGATCTTCAGCAATCCAAGCAGGGCCACTAAACCATTTGTCCGCTACTGCTAAAAGTTGTTCAGGCAGCGCGCCTCGAGAACAGAGGTCGGCTGCATTGTTCTCACTGTTTACATGAAACCAGCAATTGGGCGGAATCACGTCAACAATTTCGCTAACACGGTTAGCCACGAACACTTTTAACTTGTATAGAGGAGTTTGTAGCCACGACAAAACTACACTCGAGTCGCTAAAAGCAACTATAGATAAATTAAAATCCTTAACGTTTTGTACGACAAAACGAACTAACTTAGATAACAGCACGGCTGCCATAAGTTCAAGCCTAGGGATAGACATTAACGGCTTCAATGGAGCAACTCTTGATTTGCTCGTCAATAGTTTAACTTTGACGTTCCCGTCCTTATCAGTACTACGAAAATATATGCAAGCTGCGTAACCTTGTGATGACGCATCACAGAAACCAATTAATTGAACGTTTACAAACGAATTCACTAGAAGGTGTCGCTCAATGCGAAGTTGTGAAAGAATCGGCAACTGACCGATGAATTTATCCCATTTTTGTAACAATTCGTATGGTAAACGGTCATTCCAGCCGAGACTCAGTTTCCAAAGATCCTGCATGATACATTTGGCAACGAAAGTACACGGCGAAATAAAACCAACTGGATCGTAAATACTGGCGAGCAGCTTAAGTACTGAACGTTTCGTTCCGTCATTATCCTTTAAATTATAATGAAATGAAAAGAAGTCACAAGAGGGCAACCATGTCAATCCTAGGACTTTTAAGGAAGATGATAACGTATCATCTTGAAAATTTATTTGCGTTACTTGTTCTGATTTCATTCGAGTCAGTAACTCGGGACAGTTGCTCGCCCACTTACGCAATTCAAACCCGCCTTTTTTAAGAAGACTCATTAAGCCGTCTTGTAACCTACAAGCTTCGTCTACAGATTGGCATGACCACAAAAAGTCATCAACATAGACACTTTCTTCTAGAACTCGGGAAGCCTTACAGTCTGACCGTTCGTCTTGTGCGAGTTGAAGCAGCGTGCGAATAGCCGTGTAAGGCGCGCTACGCAGTCCGTAAGTGACCGTTTTCAACTCGTAAACTTGTACTGGGTCTGACGGTGTATCACGCCATAATATGTGTTGATAACACCTATCAGCGGGGTCGATGAGCACGGCTCGGTACATCTTTGACACGTCCGCCGTAAAACATACGTCGTAGAGACGAAAGTTAATAATAATTTTTAAAATATTTGGAAGTAATTTACGGCCGGTCAACAGATTGTCGTTTAATGACACACCAGTACTAGTTTTCTGTGATCCGTCAAAGACCACACGTAACGGTGTTGTGGAGCTAGACGGCCGTAACACACAGTGATGTGGTATTAAATACTTAGACGGCTCCGTACCACGATATAGCTCCATATGTCCCAGTGACTCGTACTCTTTCAGAAAATCAGAATAAGCCTTCCGGAACTCGGGTGAGCGCGCAAGTCGACGCTCCACATGCACGAGTCTCCTATAGGCTGTATCATACGAATTACCTAACGGTTCGTGATTAGGCTTTAATAAAATAGGGGAAACATATCGGCCACTTTCGTCACGATAATGTTTCTCAATGTATAAATTTTCAGCGACTTCATCATCGGGATTTAAAGGAACGTCGCACGGCGAGGACTCTATTTCCCAAAATCGCTTAAGAGTATCATTTAAATGATCATCAGAGGTGTACGACACCAACGTTGTAGACGCTACAACGTTTACTTCCGTGACGTCGCAAGTCGACGGTGTAACTAGTTTACCTGTTACAATATACCCAAATATACTATCCAGCACGGCTGGCATATTGGGACCCATAATAATTTTCTTCCCACTATAAATATGAGGAAAAATGTCACCGCCTAAAATTAAATCAATCGGTGATTGTTTATAAAAATGAGGATCAGCTAAAAATAAATTATCATACTGTTTTATTATATGTTCAGGTATTTTTATGGTAGGTAAATCTGAAGTTACTTTCTGAAGAATAACAGCGTCAATATTGAAAACAGGATTATCTGTGTGACGCGGCCTTAAGCTACATGACGTCATACCGTAATTTTTAACAAGACCATCAGCTAACCCGCAAATGCTAAAGTGACATTTGCGTTGAGATAAACCTAAACGTTGTAAGCATGCAGCAGAAATAAAATTAGATTGTGCACCGGAATCAATTAATACGCGACACGGTTGATAGACGTTAAAGCTATCTAAAATATAAACAATCGCGGTACCCAACAACACCGTACTGTAAACATTATTATTATCGGCTGAAATACTACCCGACTCGGCGGGTGCGCTTGCAGGGACCAATGCATTACCGGAGTTATAAGAGGAAGCGAGAAACGTTTTCGTTAAGTCCTGATGCAACAATAGGTTATGTGGTCGCTCACAAATAATGCATTTAAATTCACTCCTGCACTGTTCAGCAGTGTGATTAGGCTTAAGACAATTATGACATAACTTCAACTCATCAGCACGGCTGATTCGCAGTGAAACACTCAATTTACGAAATTGAGCACAGCGATAAATCATATGATTGTCTCCGCAATGCAAACACGATATATTATTTTTTGAGTTAGATGACGATGCATGCACGTAGCTTTTCTGTGCACTGTTTCTAGTTCGCGCCGTAAACTTTCTTACGTCTGGTTGACGTTTATTTTGTACGACGTTTTGGTTGCTTGTACTAGCACCATAAGAACTAGAATGATCCAACACTTTTATTTGATTAGTAACGTAGGTAATCAATTCAGAGAATTTCGGTATCGACTTCTGATTGATACTTTGCTCAAATGACCTACGAGTGTGTGGATCTAAGGCTCGTAATGCTATATGACACAGAATATAACTGTTTAAATCTTCGATATTAAGAGATTGTATAGCTTTGTATGAGTTATCAAAGGTTTCAATGAAATTATTCAATTGAGTAGATGATTCCTTCG
Organism: Thymelicus lineola; assembly: GCA_963932265.1. NCBI lineage: Eukaryota > Metazoa > Arthropoda > Insecta > Lepidoptera > Hesperiidae > Thymelicus > Thymelicus lineola. The sequence continues at coordinate 7,747,764 of OZ010687.1, read as the reverse complement.
CAATAGGTGTAAAGTTTAACATTTTGTCTAAATAATTCCCAACTAACATACGGTTATCTTGATATCTGTCGAGTAGAGATTGCCAAACAATGTCGTAATTATTAGACGATATCGGAATACTTTTGACTATGTTTAAAGCCGAACCCTTAATACATGAGAGCAAATAATGAAATTTATCTATTTTTGGTATCTGAGGCTGATTATGAACCAACGAACAGAATGTCTCGTAAAAAGTATTAAAATTTTCAATATTTCCATCGAAACAAAACAATTCCAATTTTGGAAGACGTGGTCTAGATTCGATGCACGATTGTGTTTTTTCAGTTTTTACATTTGCTAATAATTTTGAAGAAATCAATTTAATACGGTAATACAACTCATCAAAACTATTCAATTCTTGACTCTGAAATATGGTTTTCATACCAGCTTGTAACTGACATTTATAAATTTCAAAAATACATAATTCGAAAGATGAACGTAGCTCATCTATATCCATGACACGCAATAGAAACATTTCTCGAATGTTGTTGTCAGTTACATTAATTGACATGTCAGATATTATTTGTAATTGTTCAAAAATCCTTTGCTTTTTGTTGATTAAAACGTTTAATTCAACATCAGCTATGCACTCCTCGTACACTTCTTGAACCTTTTGACCCTTTTTAGTAGCCATTGCAACGTGCAAATTAAATATAATATGTCAAATAAAATAAAAGAATAATGAATTGCCTACTCTATGTTCGGCTCGAAGGCCACAAAAAATTGTGCGGTAATCGCAGGGGCGATCCTTCGATATATGTGTGGACTGTATTATGTATGTATATATGTAATGCCTAGGTCGGTGGTATATCCAAACCCAAATCAAGTCTAAGTGAAAAGGAACCCACCAACCTTAACATCCAATGTCGCAGGATTGCGCTGCGCACAACAGCTTCTTCTCTCTGCTTGATTCACGGCACGGCCGGAGAATAGCACCATAAACGTTATGGGCTGCAGGATGGACGGAAAACTCCACGAACGTCGTGAATCACCGCTTTTTCCATCACCGGAGTTGACGCAACTCACGATATTTTTCCGTTGACATTAGAGTGTCAATTTTGGAAGGGTTTTATTTTTCTTTTCACACCGACCAGTGATAAAGGATTGAACAATTGGTCTTAACCTATTAATGTCTACTTTTAGGGTATGGAACAATCCTTCTTTCTTTCTTGAAACTTGGGAGTCTTTCTTATTTATAACAGAATTGTAAATTTTTCGAATAAAATTTTTGGCATATTTTATCTTTTTTATAATTTTTACGTTTTTGCCATTTTTTGAAATTTTTTACTTTGCTTTTGTAGTGGGATAGTTATGCATAAAAATAGGCAGTATGGCGGTAAATGTTTCACAAAAATGTGCATTTTCTTCCACGTGTCTCCACAACGTGAATATAGAGCGACTCGGGACATCTTTAGCCATGCAAAATACCGATTTGGTACGCGCGAAAAAGAAACTTCGTAAAAAGAATCTGTGAAAACGTGTATGTTCTTAAAACAACATCCACCAAAAAGTCCATAGAAAATTACGTATTGTCATAAATAATTGCTCTATGATAAGGTTAAATGATTAAAATCTTTTATAAACGTACTCAACGAAATTAGAAAGTAAGCGTCGAATTAAATAAGTTTTTAAATACATATCGAAATCTTTGTCGATTCCATTCTGTGATTTATCGCTCTTACCACCAAAAAAAACGTCATAAAGTTGTGTTTAATACACTGTAACTTAATAAAACAGAATAAACACCGAGTGTTCTTTACAAAAATGGCTCGTCCGGCTTCGTTAGAGAAGCAGTGAACACGGTCCCGTGCTTCGCCGCATCACGTGTATTCAACAACGCCACTAAAAGCGATTCGCCGTAAACAAGAATTAACGCCAAACTGCATCGGCCGTCGCACTCTCCTTTACGGTGATACGATAAAAGCGTTGAATTTTGAAAGCAACGTAAAGCCGTATCAAAGATTAGTGTCCATTTACTCGGATGTGTATTGTGTTTTAACTTTTCATTCAGACTTCATCGGTATCATAATATTTGACAGTCAAACTTCATCGGTATCATAATATTAATTTGTACAGTGAGTTTTTGTTACAACTTAATCGTCATAACAATATTTTACAATGAGTTTTTAATGAGGAATAAACATTATTTATCACGTTTTCAATAACGCGTACTCAGTTCTTGGCAGCGATTGCATGTAAACTTAAATTGAAGTGTCTCGCTTGAAATGCATGCGGCAAAAGGCGTCAAAGGCTTTATTCACATTCATCGACACGTAACGCCATCGCGCCGCCGCCGGCCGCTCCCGTAAAATTTAAAAAGACTGCGAACATATGGCGTAAATAAATTTTATACGTACAACAGGAAAAGGGTGGATGTGATCGATACTTAGTTAAATGTATGGGGCATAAACGTGAGTTCGACAAATCCAAGTAGCTTTAGGTTGCTGTGAAAGGTGATGTTTCTTCCTTTATGTTGTTTTTAATAGTTAATTAGCGAATTCTTTAGGGGCTTCAATGTGTGTTATCGGAGCAAAAGTAAGGCTGCAATCTTTTTTATGTTAGATATTGATATCCATTACTTGTAATGACTATATAACATCAGAAGAGTTGCTTAAAAATTTGGTTTTTTCTTATCAATAAAAATATAATAGGAGATTGTGTAAGCACAGTTCCGATGCAGAGTGATACAAACATAGATAGAAAGATGTTTAAGTAACTTTCGGCAGGTGGAATAAAATTAGTTAAGATCGAAATCTCCTCAACGTGCTATTGAAATTTATTACTTAAAGTTGAGACACCGCGAATCGCTACAGTCTTGAGTGAAAGCTTAAAGTTTCAGTGAGGCAGTTACGCTCCCCTTCTGGACGATCAACGTAAATTATTCCCCTAGAAGAAATCTCTAAGGGCTGAATGACGGATAAGGGACGAGCGGTTTTATTGCTTACACCGGGCCGCATTTGAAACCGCCTTAAAAGTCGACCCCAAATGTTAATTGAGGGATAATTTTATTCAATATCGAACCGCTTTTGATTTAATAACAGTCAAAAAAAGGTTCCCAAAAATTAGTTTAATTTTGATTGACTTAACGGAAATAATAAACAACACTTTACAGCACAGTTATGTCAGAGTAAAATTAATTTGATGTACAATGATCAAGCCTCACGATCGGCCGAAGTGGAATTTGTAATTTAATAACTAGGCCTTATATCTTTTGTACTCTGTTTCAAATGTTTTATGAGGTAATTTTACGCGGCTGAATGGCATTGTAAGTGATAATTAAAATTCTGTTACTACAGCTGTTACCGTAGTAATTTCCAGATTTTAACACAAAGATACTGAAATGGTATTATGAAATCGCAATCAAATATGTGGGTAGAAACAAGATAATGTTTTTCTCTTTGTAATTTGGTATTAAATACTTTATTAAGGTCAGTTCAACTGTTGGAATATGAAGTGTAAAACTCGAAAGTCGAAGTCGACGAAGGAACACAGACGAGACGGTAACACAATCGTGTAGAGGGTGTGATGTTTTCGACTTTTGAGAACGTTGAGGGTAAATTTTAAATTATACATACTACTTTCCGCGTAAGTCAGGTAGTGTCAAAATTTGATCATAATCACAACTGAAATATTTTTATTTTCCTTTAATAACTTGTTATAAGAATTCCGTAGTCAAACCGGAATTAAAAAAATGAAAGCTAACACAAGAAATGTTTTGTCGTCAAATTCTGTCGAAGACAAAGTTATTAATTGTTTTGGTAGAAAAATAAAACAGTTCTAATTAATTGTTTTCTAACATTAATTTGTTAAATATTGTCATTAGAAATGTCTAGACGATGTCGACTTTTGTTCCGACATCAAAGGCGACGAATTACTGTAAGTTCTTTCACTGTGCTACTCGTAGTATCGTAGAACTCTTCGTAGCTCGCGTAGCATTTCGTTTGTGCGCCTGCTGTCACTTCCTGTCACAAGCTTTTCCTCCTTACGCAACGCTGCCTCCGAACGTAACTGCTGTACTAAAATATCTAATAATCTCGGAGGGACGTGACTAATCCGCTTAGTTAAAAGGATTCCAAAACTCGTTCCCCTGATATAATCGACACGAATTTTTCACGTATATTTCTTTCACTCACAAATCCAATTTAATTAAGGCGAGGAACTCGCGGTTAAAATCCTATTTAAGCCGTTTTTATTACCGCCCGTCGGGCGAAGACGGTTAGCTACAGCGCTCGAAGAATTTGAACGTTCGCAAGGATTTGCCTGGTTTTATCTTAGCTGCCGACTGCGATGGTAAGTGTAAGTGATCTGAATGCAAATTTTATTTATTTCAATGACTACTAATTATGAGCTGCATAATTATAAATAAACTTGTCGCTGATGAGTTGTGCTTTCTTATTTCTGTTCAGTAGAACCACGCGAGTGTAGAACAGTTGCTAGTAAGTTATAAAGCTTTTTAATTTTAAATACTGAAAAGTTAGTACCCACTATATATCAAGCGTAACCAGAGCTTGTTATTAAATTATTTTCAAAGAAAACGCCTATAATCTTTCTATCCTTATTATGCCCGTGAAATGATTTAATGTCCGAAACATGAATATTTGTTGTGTCCGTGTGTCAGATTTGTTGGACATCGTGCGAGTCTCCTGATTCCTTTTTTAGGCTTTAGCAATGTTCACTGATATCGATGTTCATTAGTGACACTAACCGCTTTCCATCGTCTGTTTATTTTGTTGAATGGCTTCAACCAATTAATGGCACACTACTGAGCACGGGTCTCTTCTATTGAGGAGGCCTAGAGCATACTCCACTACGCTGCTCCAGTGCGGATTTTGTAGAATAATTATTAAAAAAGTACTTCAATAACACTTTTGTACGTTGAAGTTGAAAAAGTATCTGTACTCTATTTAAGAAATAATTTTAAATAACCGTTATTTATCAGCTAAGCGCAGTTTGGTCATGAATATTGAATGTAAAGCTTGCAAGTTCATATCGAACGTTCATGGTAAGCGAATACAATTTTGTAGTAACGAATACTCGCTCACCTCAAGCCTGCCTCTGGGGATCGGCTGGGATGTTTGCCCTCAATTTGAAAAAGATCCGGCTAATCCGGCACTCTCGGGAGTTTGCCGCCTTATATGTTACCATTTTCCTGCCTTGTGCTATGCTCTCTATTTGTATTGTCACATTTTCATTAGTATTAAAGAGATGTAGAATAGAATTTTGCTTGCAATACGGTATTAGAAGCAAAATTGTGATGTTCATATGTGATAGGTAGGAATGTCAAGCATATTGATGAAGTTGTACTTTTTATAAGGTAATAAGATTTTCCGCTTCTTACTTGACTTTCGACGTGTCCATCCATGGATGGAAGAGGTCACTTCGTATTTAGTGGTTAATATTTTTTTATTACGAATTGTATTTTAATCAAATTGTTATTTAAAATACTGTTATCCTACGAGAGTATACTATTCATTTCACCATAAAATTAACAAGACTTGATGAAACCTCAAGATAGATTCGTAAAAAATAATGACTTCATACAATTTTAAATTATTTTTCTTAATTTTTGTAGCGGGAAGAGTCATATAGAGGCAACTATCTTATACCAAATAGAAAACTATAGCAAAAGGTTCCTTCCTAAAACTTATAAGAGATACGGAACTGATAGGTACTGCTTGTGCGAACCGTTTTCCAGTACAGTGAACCCGTTAAGTACTACGTAAGTATTGTATGGAAGTCCATGTTAGTTTACTTTGTTAATAGTTGAAAACGTACTGTATCTTTGAGTGTTTCGCCGGCGCTCATAAGATTTTGAACAGAGGCCAACAGGCTGCCAGCGCCGTGGTAATGATCCGAGAATGCATGCATAATTTACCCGCAAAGAGCTTGTTTTGTAATGTTATTAGTTCGTAATCTCGTTGAGAACAGCCAACAACATCATTTGCCTCGGCTTAAATATTCAAATAATTTATTCCCTTCTGCGTAAAGCAATACTGCTTTTTCATTGAATTATACAATAGAGCTGTAGGTACAACATGGATATCATTTAATTAGGCATGTCTTACGCAATAGAACGTATTACGTACGATTTATAATTCCATGGAAATATCTTATAATGAGAAAAAAAGTCGTAAGAGGCGAAATAAGACTTCGGCGAAGAAGTAAGGTCTCTTCGTGAGGATTATATTATCAATATTATGATTATAAACGCTTACACACTCATACCCCGCAGTAGGTTTTCACCTGTATCGCAGGTGGTACAGGTAAGTATGTATACAATACAATACAATATTCTTTATTGTGCATACTAGAAGTACATAAAATATTACAATTTTAGTATTATTAGGCACAATAGGCGGTCTTATCGCTGTCTTATGTATATTATTATTACAAATGTTAATTGTCATTCTGCTCCTATGCTCCTTTTTCCGAGATGTGGATGCCATTCGAGACCCTTTCCTCCCAAATGGTTATCGGTCCTTCGAACTATCCATCCAGCCCATTGCCAGCCGGCTAATTCGATGAGGTATGTCGGTTAACTTTGTTCGTGTACGAATTTCATCATTTCTGATTCGATCACTGTGCGACTGTGAGCTTGTAGATTAGGCCAATAGTAATGCACCACGTCTCGGAGCCATATTATGTTGGCAACACACACTGTTGGAACATCTTCGACTTCAGGCACTGATGTACTGTTTTATTAACTACCACAAATTATGACACAAACACGCAGACTTGTGTACTTTTTATTTAAGTTGGTTTTGATGCATTATCACTAAGTAATACAACGTTATAATTTAATCACAATATAAGTGAGTTGAGTGTTTTTATTACCTTCGTGAAAGGTAGTCAAGACATAATTACAGCAATTAAACACTGTATTTTATTGCCCGTCCACTGTAAATAGACGATTAATATCTTTTAATGTAAAGCATTACGTTAAAAGGTTGAATCTGTCATACGTTTGTTGTTTCAGATATTTATTTTAAAGAAAAGTTTCAACATTTGTACTTATTTTCTGTGAATGCTGCTTTTTGCCAGGTTCAAGGTATCTGGTTAGGGTACAGTTGTGACAAAGGGAATGCTTAAGTAAAGCAAACGTGTAGGTAATCACGTAAGCACACATTGCTGTACGGAATGTATTCAGCGCCACGCATCGCAACTGACGCTTGCGCCGCAGAACACACAACTACTGCGACCTATTGTGACCTACGCCTACCACTGTGCATGTGCATTTAACATGCTGTTAGGTTTTGATCAGTTGATTCAAACTTTGGTCCAGTAGTTAAATTACGACAGTTGGGTATTACCTAAAGTTTAAGCAGATTTATTAAATTCCTGTCATAATGACAATCTCGAAAATTTTCACTCTAAATGTCATTTTGTATCAGTTAAAACATTTTTTGGCTCTAAGTAAAACGATACAAACAAACACAAAAGAACGAAAACAAATGTATTAGGTTTTTGTTCACGAAAATTTACAATTGTGCTACAATAAAAACCGTTGCATACAAGTAGTTAAAATACTGTTAAAAAAGAAATCTGAATGAAAGCAATCATAGCCGTCCAGTTGGCACGATACCAGGTACAACCACTGCCGATATAATAAAGCTAAATTTATGTTCCTAACTGAGAATGGCTTTTAATAGGCCATTGAGTTTTCACAGCCTCTGATCTGATTGGGCTGAGAATATAGTCACAGAGAAAGGTCGCACTTATTTTATGAAATAGTGTGTTACAACCCCGCCTTTTGAATATTTATTGTAAATTCTTTTTGAAACTCCTGTAAACAGAATGTTAAATTTTATACGTTTGTTCCCATTACTTGTGAGTCAAGACAGCTCTTAGAAAGGAAACTTCGCTTCGCGGGACCGTCCGTGTCGTGTGCAGGTGATAAATCGTATGGCGCCATCACTTTTTACTAACGAGACAAGATGTCGTGTGCTTACAAACATATTCATGAAACGATTGTTAGCGTTCTGTCGACTACACGCCTTTGTGGATTTTACGTGGGCGAAGTTTTTGTTGGAAGTCGACGGTTCTGTTGAAGGACTGTCGGAATGTTTTCGTCCGATTTCGGGAATGGAGATTTTTTCAGCGCGGTTCAGTAGGCGCCGTGTCGTACAACTGCACCGATGACAATAAATATCGGACGCGGCGAGCCGTGAAATCGAATAGGCTCCGTCTGTAGCGCTTTACAATCAGCAGCCGCCTGTCGCACGCCTGTACTCGTCCCTCTATAACTTACTGACTTTTCCATGCATAAAAACTTATTTCAACTCAATTACGCAATAAAATATAAAATACTTAATAAATTAATACAATTGAAACTGAATTGAATTTAAAATGTGTTAAATTTTGTACAAAATCTCGTTCAATTACATACAGCAACTAAAATTAATGCAATCAATTATGTATTATTCGAAGCGTAATTTACAATGTCTTAATAAATAATCGATATTTCAGACATGTTGTAAATAATAAATGCGCATTGAACATTGATTGGTAGGAACAAGGACGTATTTGATGGTTACATTTTAAACATTCTCACGCAGAGTGGCGGAGTAATTTGCGGTCGTGACGCGCCCGGGCGCCCCCCGCGTGGTGCCGCGTGTCCCTTGACGCATGTTCGATTAGAGCACAAGTAATTCCGGAAAGGAAATTGAAATCTTAGCAATGCTCCACGGACTTTATATTCCTGATATCAGTTTGCAGGTCGGGATTAAATGAAAAACAAACTCCATCTCTCACCCGCTTGCAAACTCCGTTTTTAATAGGTGTTCGTTTGTTTAACGGGTATACCTAAATCGGATATTTATTTTAGCGAATTGATGTCGATGTATGAATATAATTAATGTTGTCATTGCATTATTAAGGTTATGCTTCATCAAGCTTACAGTGCGCGTAGTACGTAGCTCTGGATACCGGAAATAACGAATGAAGGTAAGCACAATAATTTATAATGAAATAAATAATTACTTATAACTATTATAGGTGGATTGAAAAACCGGAAAGAAGATTGATTGATTGTTTTGTTCGAGAAATATTGTGCAAAGAACTAAACAGAACAGGTTTCGAAATTCATAGAGTGCTGAAAAAAGCATGAAATAATCTAACATTTTAACAAAAAATTAACCGACTTCAAATGAAGTACATTGTACTTTTCACATGGATGCCATTGTCAGATCTCGTTCAAATTTATGTGGGACCACACGACAAGCACCAGCTTTCAATTAAAACAAAAATCATCCAAATCGGTTCACCCAGTCCAAAGTTCTGAGGTAACAAACATAAAAAAAAAAAAAAAAAAAAAATACAGTCGAATTGAGAACCTCCTCCTTTTTTTGAAGTCGGTTAAAAAGACGTATGGACTGGAATTTCTAGGGCTGATCTTTTCTTTCTTGTTATAAATTTTATATGGCTAGACACCCGGTGGCTAAACTTTTAGGCTTTTCTTCACAGAACTTGGTACCCATTAAGATCTCAATTCTTTTTTTTAACTTGGCTCTCGTTTCACATTTATAATTTTGATGAGATTTTGTATTACCTAAGCACAATATTTAATTACTGAGAGTATAAAAAAGCAATAGTGTTATGGAAAATTGAAATAAATATTCAACCGTTGGTTATAAATCTTTACATTGAATATTGCAGCTTGCAGTTGTTTAATTTTCTTTTTCTGTGGAAGTCCCAAGCTCGTTAATTGTGACAATAATCGTGCCTCGGTTTACAACACATTAAACAAAGCCTGTCTGTGCCCGTGTTTATATAGGAGATTAAATGTCACATTTTCAATCTTGTGTGCTGATACGCCCCAGTAATCTTTCACGGTGAAACAATACCTTCAAAAGTTTTTCTTTTGTAGTATCCGTATTTTGCATTTTGATGTTACATTTTTTTGTGAAAGACGCGTTATTGGTTAATGAAGGTATTTGGTACGACCTGTAATAAATATAAGCTAAGACGTATTCGTGTTCGTACACAGTTGAATTTAATATCCAATACTTAGGTTTGCATTCTCTTAGAGCTGTGAAAACATCAAGCTTTCGTTTATGCCGTGTCTCTTGAATTATTTTTAACTCGCAAGGGAATCAAAACCAAAAGGGTACATCCCACTGACCTAGAATCATGAATTCAAATTAGGCATGAAGCAATGTCTTACAGGACAAGTAAAGGAAAAATTCCAAAACCGAAAATTTACAATCAGCTACATCACAAAAAAAATTACATTTACTAATTTGCAGTTGGTAAACTGATTGCGATGTATGTCAATGTGTGGGGATGACAGTTTTCCAACAGCAATTATACATTATTTCATGTAAATTTATCCGCAATTCTGTGTCGTAAATGAAATAAAATTAATGTAGGCTATTGAATAAATGTCACAGTAACGTAAAGTACGGCACAACTTGTCTGTATTTACGTCTTATTTACGTCTGTATTTACTTGTCTGTATTTCTGTATTTACGTTACGATAAATAAATGTACAAAAATTTAATACAAAACGTATTCAAATAATATTTTCAATTAATTACGTTTAAGAAAATAGCATATCGCGTTAATTCCGTCCTGAGTTCTTAAGTTCCACCTCAAACAAAATGCCAAATAAAATTAAATCATTTCAGTACACAGGTTAATTTAGTAATACATAGTTGAGATTGTTCATCATAAACTCTGAGTATATTTTATTCTTGAGTATTTAGTGTTGTGTGCTGGAAAACCGATAACACACTAACAACCTTACTACAAAAAGCAAAGATCCACATTTTTAATAAAGCTGAACGCACATATATCCGCATCGCCCGCAGCGGACGCTCCGTATGCGGATACCCTCGCACATATGTCCGGATTCAACGTACGGATTTTTAGTATTGCCAACAATTTTTGCAGTCTTTTCCAACCTCTAGTGAAAAACGGTGCGATGTCATTCGTTTATTCCCACTCGTCTTGTTGAGTAGTCCTGTTGACAATACTAGTAGGAAAAAATCCCACTAGTTCTGTGTCAATTTATTTCCGTGTATAGGTATAGTTTAGGTATTGTGTACTAAGACACAGGCCAAGGCTTAGTTTAGACACCAGATCTCCCACAGATTACTTAGCACTTACATATCTTTTCCTTTTATTCATATTTTAAAATGTTACCTGAATGTAATTTGAGGATGAGATGAAATAAAGATGTTTGTATTGTATTGTATAGTTTGCTATCAATCGTCAAGTATTGGCCATTAAATGTATATTATTTCATAGTTTTCATAAACTTCATAATAATATATTCCTTTATTCAACTGACAGTTGTCAGACTCAGATTCTCAGATTGCAAAAGCAAAATATTAAGACTGATGCAGCTATGGAAAAAACTGTTATAATAGCGTGCGCATTGGAAGAGGAAGAAGAAAATGAAATTCGAAAAAAAGAAGATTCTGGGCTCATGTCATCAATTTGAAAAGGCAGTTAGTTGAACGGCAAATACTATACGTTATTTCCCGGCTTGGTGGATGATGATCAATGAACCTAGATAATTGAAAACTTTGATTTGTAACTTTGATTTGAGGGAAATTAAAATACATAATACTCATTATTTCTTTTTAGTTTTCGACTTTGTCTCATGTTTCAATAACGTAGTTAGTTATCGCAGTTTGAGGAACACCATTCGGAATCTCGAATGTCCGAAAACAATTATATATAGGCATAAATACGAAGGCGACATGTCCTCACAGGATTCGTTTACTATGAAACGTTTCTCCTAATGCGTTGTCAAAAGCATCGTGGCATGGCAACACTATCGGTATTTCGGATACCTTCCGCATTTTCAGAAATGCGTACGGACGGTGCGGATGACATATACCGACGCATCTGTCATCCGCATCGTCCGCATCGCATTTCTGAAAATGCGGAAGGTATCCAAAATGCGGATGACGTCATACTTAGGGCGTGTGCTGGTACTCAGTGTTGCCATGCTACGATGCTTTTGACAACGCATTAGGAGAAACGTTTCATAGTAAACGAATCCTGTGAGGAGATCTCGCCTTCGTGTTTATACCTATACATCATTGTTTTCGGACATTCGAGATTCCGAATGGCGTTCCTCAAACTGCGATAACTAACTACGTTATTGAAATACATATGAGACAAAGTCGAAAACTAATAAAAAATAATAAGTACCGTGTGTGTGTGTGGAAATTAAATTTCCCTCAAATTCAAGTTACAAATTAAAATTTTCAATTATCTAGGTTCATTGACCATCATCCACCAAGCCGGGAAATAACGTATAGAATTTGCCGTTCAACTTACTGCCTTTTCAAATTGATATTATGAACCTAAAATCTTCTTTTTTTTCGAATTTGACTTTCTTCGGCCAATATGCAGGCTACTACAACAATTTTTCCATAGCTGAATCAATCTTAACAGTCTTCACCGTTTTTCACTACAGGTTGGAAAAAACTTCAAAAATTGTTGGCAATACTAAAAAATCCGTACGGCAAATCCGGACATATGTGCGAGGGTATCCGCATACGAAGCGTCCGCTGCGGACGATGCGGATATATGTGCGTTCAACATAACGCAACGGTATTTGAAAGCCGGCAGTTTAATTTTCCTCTTCCGCGGCTGTCCCGCACCGAGCTCATTAATGCCGTGACAATACTTGCGCCTCCGCGCTTCGCCGAGGCGGCCAGTATTTTGTTCATAAACAAAGCCTTTTCTATATCTGCGTTTTCCGTTCGCTAATGAAGTGGAAATCCGTATAAAGAGTTATTTATCTTTTAATTTTATTTTATAGGTGCAAAATAATTAATATCGACGAAGTCAATCTGCCGAGATATAGTCAATATAATAGTCAAATATGAATAAAGAAATTTTAAGTTGTAAACAACTGTTACTAGACTAGATGTATAAAGAAGTTTGGATCCCTCTAATTGAAATTTTGAATGTATGCATAATAGTATTATTTACTGGCCACTAAGACAACTTATCATTAGTGATAGCCCTAAGTACGTTACGACAGTAGTCTCATGAATGAATGATCGGGAGCGCCCCGGCTGCCGGTCGTATTCTATTAACGCGAATAATTCCGAAAGGGAAATTGAAAAGCTAAAGCGATGCCCTGAGGACTTGCTCTTTCTGTTACTTGCGGGCAGTTGCTAGTGCGCAGAATGCTAATGTAGACCTACAATATGCGGTACACAGAGTTTCAAGATCACTCAACACAAACTTTGAAAGTGCTATTTTTTTCAATGAAATGGGGTTGTGAAATGCGACTTAATGCTATTACTTATATAGGTAAATCTGCTTATTTGTCCAGTCTTCAATTATAATATTTTGTTACATTAATAAAGGTTTTTATAGAAATATAATACATTCTATCTTTCCATTAAGGTAAGTTTTGTTATTTCATTATGTATTATTCATTATTTTGAAATATTTTGTGATCTACATCGGAGTATCTATGTATACGTATGTATGAAATCCATGCATAATAAACGATCTTCTTCTTAGAATTGATTTAGTGCGCATGGTTGATACGAAAAACATTTTTCAGCGTTTGAAAACATTATTTTTTTGTTTCTTAATACACATTCGTGCTAAAGTCTCACGTTAGTATGGCTGCGAGCAGCGGCATTAGTCTCATGAATGAATGATCGCACGACGCCTCGACCGGAGTTCGTATTCGATTAGCGCGAATAATTCCGAAAGGGAAATTGAAAAGCACAAGCGAAGCCCTGAGGACATGCTCTTTCTGTTACTTGCGGCCAGCTGCTATAGTGTACGGAATACTAACCATGATTTACTAGTTGCGGTCTTGGGTTTAATCGCTGGATGTAAATAATGTGTAAGGTTTGCTTTATTTTGACTTTACGGCCTTTTGGAAAATTAACTTCAATGTATTTTTGTTTGTGGTATTGTATTTAATACTAATGTGTTAGGCGATAATTATTATCAGGTGATTATTTGTTCCTTTGTCGAGTCAGGCTACTCACACTGCAAGGTTTGCGTAGTTGTAAGTTCATCAACTTCTTGTAGAACCTCAACGTTCTTTAAAACACAAGAGTGGTTACAGCTGGGCAGAATTAACTGGCTGTGCTCCCGCTCAGATGTAGCATACGAATTGTATACCTACAATGTTTTTTTTATAAAAAAATCATACTTTTTCATCAACTGTTGTATGTTGTATAGTTATATACAGTCACGATCAGCAGTAACATGTATCCTGTCTTTTTACTACAAAAGTACATTGTCCAAACCTAGTTTCAGGTCTTATTGTTAGTGACGTGAACGGCACTAGTCGACACATTATTTGCGCTGTCTTTGGTACAGTTGTAAACAGTAAATAGCCGTCGACGACGGTCTGTTCGGTAATCCCGCGTTAATTAGCAGTTGGTTGAGCGTTGCGATGCTCCGGACTCGGGACATACAGCTGTGCAGTTCAATAAACTAATAATGAGGAATTAAATTAAATACAACTTTTCGTTGATTTTAAACTAACTCAGTGGTCATCACTACGATCCGTACATATATAGTAAAATAAGTTGGATAATTATCTAATAATATTGTTATTTGCGCGTAGATAAATTAATAATTAACTAAGTAATTAAATAATATTACCTCGTTATTATAAGTACATTATTAGTTGCTCAGCTGCGTCGAGTAATGCTATCACTAATTATACTGTACTTTATTTGTAATCCCTAAATAACAAAAATGGTAGATGCTATAACATACAATTTTTCAGATTGCGATGCTACAATTGTATTTGATGTATTTGTAGTATAGACATCGAAAATTTTCTGTCTGAAGAACTGCCCTTATTAAAACGATTTAAGTAAAACAAAACTTAAAAAAAATGGTTTCAAGTACTTTTTATACTCGTATTTGCCTACTATATTCATAGCCACTGCTTTCTTAGCAGTGCTATATGCACAACAAATGCTACTCAATGCCTACTATGTGCTAGATGCACAATCCATAATTAATAATAACACATTCGACAGTTAGTCCAGTCAAGGAATGACTCAAAAGAGGGTATAGAGTGCGTGAGCGGGAACCTAAGCGATTTCTTCAGAAACTTGTTCAGGGTGCTTAGGGTGATAAAATACTAAAAGTCCCCGCGTCTAGGAGGTGAGCCGGAGGGAGGGGGGGGGGGGGGTTACAAAGGTCTCAATTTTAGGTTTTTCGTCAATATCTCAAAAACGGTGCGTTATAGCGAAAAATGTTCTAAGATGAAATGAAAGCTTATAAAATTCTCTATAAGTTTAATTCTATACACTTTTTCCGTATCTCCGACCGTTTTTGAACTATACGGTCCAGAAATGTAGCAATTTAAGTTATTCAGCGTGATAACAGCGTAATTCACATCAGCTGTCGTAAAAATGACACCTGAACTGATACCATTAAAAAGATGTTAGGCAGGCATCTTTATATAACGAAGAGGCAGTTCCGTTGCAGCTCAGATTTTCTGCTGCACCAATTGACTTCAAGAATCATTGTTTTTATGTACATATTGCCTCAATGAAGATATAAAAAAGCGTTTGAAAAAAAGGCGGGTTGTACATTCAGTTGAGACTCTAGCTGCTAAATATTGTATCAAGCAGGTATATTCTTCGAGAAATGATGCCTGGGGTAACGAAGTTCATGATATTTTTTCTTGCATTACCGATATTGTTGCTGAAGGAGCAAAATATCACGAAGACACTATTACTCACTTGTGAAGCCTGTCAGTTACCCAAAACTCCACAAAACTGAGATCTCTAGAGATACCCATGTCGTAGAGGCTATGGAAGAAATATTTGCTTACATGGATTACTTTCCCACGATGAGATACTCGTTTTTTTGTTTGTTTTTGTTAAAAGGCTTTTTTATATCTTCATTAAGGCAACATGCACATAAAAAACAATTATTTTTGAAGGCAAATGGTGGAGCAGAAAGTCTGAGCTGCAACTGCCCTGCCTCTTCATTAGATAAAGATGCCTGCCTAACGTCTTTTTTAATGGTATCAATTCGGGTGTCATTTTTACGACAGCTGATGTAAATCAAAAGGGATGTCAAGTCAAGGAAACTTCGATATTTGCCGTCTTTCCTTTCCTTACTAGCTTTAATACGACCCGGCATTCCCTTTCCTTTCCCTCAGAGACATCGTTACTTCCGTCAACGACATTCTCGTCATACAAAATGCATACAGGACTCTTATTAGTACTCATGTTGGATAACCCAATAGTGTTACTAATAACAGTGTATGTATATCTGAAAAGAATATTTTGTGGCTGCCCCCCTGCATTACCGGCTAGACTATCGTGCCAGACAAAATAAAATGGCGAAAACCTATAATAACATAATCCCGAAGGCAAGTATACAATATCAATAGGAGTTTTAGCCAAGAAGGTCGCGTTTCCTACAGCGAGCATTAAAGATATTGAGCGAAAAGAAATCTTCATCAATATCATGATTGTTATCCCGCCTCTGCTCAGTTATCCACTGTTATAAAAAACGCGATTTCTTACTGTTACTGCCTTTACTACGTGGAGGTACTCCCAGCTTAGGTTACTATAAATTTTAAGATAATTTTCGCATCAGGTAATGGTTATCACGCTGAATTACTTTAATTTCGACATTTCTGGAGCGTGTAGTTCAAAAACAGTTGGAGATATAAAAAAAGTGTACAGAATAAAAGTTATAGAGAATTTTATAAGCTTTCATTTCATCCTAGAACATTTTTCGCTACAACGCACCGTTTTTGAGATATTGGCGAAAAACCTAAAATTGAGACCTTTGTAACCCCCCCCTCCCTCCGGCTCACCTCCTAGACGCGGGGACTTTTAGTATGTTATCCCCCTAAGCACCCTGAATAAGTTTCTGAAGAAATCGCTTAGGTTCCCGCTCACGCACTCTACAACTACTTTATTGACTGTACTAAGTATTATACTATATTTATTAATATTGTTGGGACATCTGCTGACTGAGCTCCGTATCTGTGTGACAAACATCCCTATTGTAGTGTAACGAAGTAACGCGCACCGCATACGATCTGCTTTTATCAAGTTGTTACTCCGTGGATGTGTACCAGGAATTCATAATTATCTTTCTTACATGCGAATTACGGTGATAGAGCTCCACTTATAATAATAAATATGTTGGTTAAAGGAAATCACCGAGGCTTTCATTTTACATAAAATATATTTCAATACTATCTTTAACTAACTTTTATCTGCACCTTCGCTTGGATTGAACTGAATAAAAGGAACACAATGGCCTTCTTGATGAATAAGTCACCCAAAAAAGGCCTTCCTCTTTATAACATTAGTATTTAATAGACATAAACAATATAATAATTATGTCACTTTTGGATTTTGGCACTCCAACTGGTGCATTATCAATCATTCTTCTCGCTCTACTTTATTGCCAGGGCTGACTCTGTAGCGATTACTTCATCCATTTCAAGGCAGGATACAATACCACCAAAAGAGAAGGTTGTCTTGCATGCAAGATTATGTGGAACCAATACACATTAAACCAATCTTTATTCATATTATATATTCTTTTTACAGTTTTATTTTTCCTCTTGGCTGTTAATTTTGGTTTACAATTAAGTGTATAATAATAATAAAATAAAATAAATAAATACTATTTCAATTTATTTATAATGTAGAAGGAAAGTTATCATTTGTGTTTTTGTTATGGAAGACACTATGCAGACGACAGCTGTATTCGAGACAGTATAGCCAAAACTTTCAACTTCACTAAAGTTAAACCAATTTACTATTATTTGATACTAAAATAATACTAATCGGTGTTATAAAAAGAGAGTAAAGTTAACGTTTCTGTTTAACTTAAAATAAAAAAAAACTGGCCAAGTAAGTACGTGTCAGGCAACGCACAATGTAAGGTTCCGAAGTAATAAGTTTATCGACTATTAAATTCTTTTTTAAATTAAAAATTAATTAATCAAAATATTTAAAAAAAAATTATTCTACAGTTTTGAGATCCCAATACATATGTATCTTTATGCCAAATTACAGCTTTATAGTTCAGGGTCTAGGCGCTATGCTTTGGAAAGACGGTCGGATGGACGAATGGACGGATATGACAAAACTATAAGGGTTCCGATTTTTCTTCAGAACCCTAAAAATCGTTGAAATTTTAACACTCAACTAACTTTTTCGTTGGCCTTATGTTTCTTAAAGATAGATGTAAAATGCATTGTCGACCATGTGATACGATCAATACGCACGTATTGATAAAATTCACTGTTGAAAGTATCTTAAAGAAATAATTATTAGCGTAGCTTTTTTGCAAGGTTGATCATAATATTCTTTACTACAAACTGAAAGACCAGAAGTGTGTAGGATGTAGGTACAGGATTATTTAGAACCGATGTTTAAGCTACAATTACTCCTTACAATGTATATTTGAATCTTACGTAAACACAACTTCACAATAACAAGCAATCTCAAGAGTATATTACAGACCGGTGTCCAGTCTCACCGTCGCTAATCCACTGCTAATTGGTGGGTAGAAGACTATTAGACTTGAAACGGCAAAGCCAATGTAATTACCGCAACATAGGATTAACTGAATTTATATTACGTGAATATCTGAAGAGATTTAAGTGTTATAAAACTTATAGAACTTATAGAATAGAAACTGTTGTTATAAAACGTATAGAATAGAAACAGTTTTTTTTTAAATTACCTAACATAATAATATAAGGTATCATTTAGAAATTTTATGCAATAAATAATAGTGACAGTCTAGCGGTTAAAACGTTGGTCTTCCGAATGCTGGGGCCCGAGATATTATTATTACAATTATTAGTTATTATTATGGGCGTATTAGAAGTTAATTTATCACTTTCTTCGGTGACGGAAAGCATCATGAGGAAACCTGCACACCGGAGAGTTCTCAAAGATGTATGAAGTCTACCACTTGGCCAGCGTGGTAGACTATGGCCTGTACCTATCACTTTGTGAGAGGATAACTCGAGCCCAGCAGTGTGATAATTATGGGTTGTTGCTTTGCTTTTGCTTTATGCAATAATAACATTGATTTATATGTAATTCAGATTGATTCATATCCCTTTTTTGTAATGCAAAATAAAATGTCTTAATGCATGACTTAAGCGATGATACTCATATAAAATAAGTTTTTAGTTGACACAAGTCCTGCATTTTATGCAGGAACTTTTTATAAATTTATTATGTGGATAAAGCCTATACCTACAGTCTATACAATCACCGATCAGAAAATCACGCTTTACGCTTTAAATATTACAAAAAAAGCTTTACTGTAAAAAAACAAGCTCAACATAATATTATCGAATCCAATGTAATCCCAGGTAAAGTCATCTTTGACATGAAAGGATCCATCGAAATTCTTAAAGGGAAATATTACTTTGCAATCGCGAAATTCTTCGCTGAAACAACTCGCGGAGAGGTAACGTTCATTTCGACAAAAGACGAGCAATATTCCGTGCACAAAGGAAAGCAGCCGATATATTCAATGCAGTGACACAAGAAATGGCGGCACAAAGCGGTAACAAAGCTCATATTGAAAGTTACATCGTAGAGAACGCGCGTCGCGGTTACGCGTGCTCTTCTACTCGACTCGATACTTGAAAATGTTCCATTCACGCCGATATTATCTATTAATGGGTTATAGTTAATTTACGTGCTCGTTAATAGTGAAATAGTAATATTGAGGACATAATAACAGTGGAGACTTTGTTTTGTCTCTAACGTTTTATTTGGAGTCAGTATTATTTATTATTCATTATGTTTTCTCTTTCTTAGCATTCTTCTCTTAGCCATGTTTCTTCTTCTTTTCTTAGTTATATTTTTTTACCTCTTTAACATAAAGCAAAGAAATAGAGTTTAATACTTGTTCATAATGTTTTTTGTTCCAATTAATACATATTTCGATTTTGCATAGAACTTGGCACTCATTTAGATCTCCATTCTTTTTGCGTCGAAGCCCACAGCCAAGCATAATTTTTGTATTGAACTTGGCTCTCCTTTTTTACATTTATGTTTTTGGTGGGATTTATAAAATCTCCAGAATCGTAGAAAAAAATATTGAAAAACTTTTTTTTCATTTTTGAAAGATCTACAGGTAACGCGAGGATGAATTTTTTATTCGTCGCGTACCCTATAGTGTGGAGTATCGTTGAAAAAGTCTTCCAAAAATATAATAGGTCTACTTAGACCATTTTTGGAATTAAGGATCTGTTTGTGAAATATTTGGCTTTAAAGTGCTAATTTTGATTAGAGTCACTTGACTAGCCACTTGTCTAGCTGACTAGCCCTGCTGGCAAAACGGTTGGAGTTGGACAAGTAAAAAAATTCTCAAAAATAGGTTATATGATGAATATACAGGTAATGTTCTTTTTTAATAAATGATTTGAATTTACACTTGTTTTTATTGTTTCCTTACACTTAAAATTATTCCATCAAAGGAAAAAGTGTATTTTGAATGTAAGGCACTTAAATGTTCTACTAACCTGATTTTAAGAGTCTACTTAAAATAAAATTAGTTTTCTTATTATCGAAAATGGGGTGCATACTTCAAGGGTTTGTAGTTTGGTAAATAACTGAGATAACTACAAACATGTTTTTGAGATTTTGTAGGTAATATCATGTCATTTAATAATAAATGATAAAAAATATTAATTCATTGGGCATTTTTCCAACTGTTCAGCGAAACTAATTAAAAAAGGGTATTTTTTTAAAATTTTCAGTTAATTCCTTTAAAAAATATATTCTATTACATTTTGGGTGAATTTTATACCTCGAATAGATGATCTATGATACAAAACTGATCAGTTTTGTTGAATAAGTTGCCCAGCTCTACACATCATAACTGGGTAAAACCCTAAATCTTGGTAAAAAAATCGTTGTTATGAAACCAGACACTCCCGTAAATTTTTAGTAAGAAATGTCTTACGTGTCATGTAATACTTGAATGAAGCTTACTTTAATTTTGGTTCATGTAAGTGGGAGAGCCCTTCGGCTCTGATTAATGAAGAAAAGAGATTTGAATAGAATGTATACGTTATAAATTTCAGGTCTGTTTTTGTATTTGTATTTTTCCCTAGAAAGTCAATAAACTGCGTTATAATTTCAAGGACTGGAAACTTCGAAGCCGTCAATAATTATAATCTCAGAATGTAAAATGAAGTAGCTGATTTGTATACCTATATTTTTTCAGTAATCAATCAAAGTTGTAATTCAGATGGAAATCCTCTCCGTTTCAGATAAAATATTCAAAATATTAAACTACAAAGATCGAAATATTCTCGTAGACAAAGCCTTTCTTAAAAGGAAGTGACAATGAAACCGAGATGTAATCTCAGTATCATATCATCCTAGATTAGGAATATTTTTATGAGTCGCGAATCCATCGACAATTCGTTTAACCTCAAATAAGTTCAGACTTGAGAAGATTTTGAAAAGACGGACGCATGCGCGCCGATTACGCACCACCCCTTGAGCCGTACGACCGCCTCCCTAGAACAAATAGTAGCTCAAAATTGAACTTTATATCACTCTGCATAAGGTGGTTCAGTCCAACGATTCGTCATCAAACGAAAGTTTGAAACTTGACATCATCCTTCAGTTCTAAAGCCGTCATTATGTTCGCGTAGGAAGAATTAGATTTTCGTAACGTGTTCTCCTTATACTCTTTAGATTATCATTCGTATCTCGTTTCTTAGCGTTTAAGGAAAATTATATTCAATTACGTAGGTTTTAAGGTGCATGTTCGGGTAGCTTGTTTGGTTGAGCAGGATAATTGTGGAGTAAAGAGTACAGTGCTTTCAGTCGGCTGCGAGCCTTGACGGCGAGAGAACACACTTTTCCGTCGCCATCCGGGTCGCGACTGCAACTTATTTCGTGTGGCGTTCGTAGAGCCGAGCTTGCTACGGATTCATCTCGTGCTGAAAACTTTATTGCTACATTAAAAACAGATAAAAAAATATTTTTTGTTCCTTAAACATTTTTTAAAATTCAGTTCGTATTTTTATAGAAGTTTTGTGATTTTTACGTTAAAATAAAAAAATCGTAAGTACTCGTTGGCTATATAATTGATGCAATGCATAGTGATTTTTGGCTTTATATTAGTACGATATTGAACTTAAATTACCTTCAAAGTATTTTAGTACAAACATAAACAAGAACACATTAACAAGTCATTTGCATACAAAACGATTAAGGTCTATCAGCACGTTCTAACCGGGAGTTATGCTCGTTAGAATAAATTACTTAAAGTAATAAAATTTATAGCCTCTTTAAATTAAAAGCGAACTGTGATGCTGTATCGCACAATAAATAAACGAGAGTGAATGTAAATCGTAGCAGGAGCCGCGCGGGCCCTGGCGTCGAGCGGCCGCGCGATCCTGGCATATTTGCCGTTTCGCCGACATTCCCCAGTTAATTAAAGCCCATTTGTACACTGTCTTGCGAAATATAATTTATTAAATGAGAAAAGATTTTAACGTTTGCAAAATATTTGATAGCTCAGAATGTACTCGTATTAAGCATAGTATTTATGTAACAATTTGAACGATTTACGAGCAAATGTAACGCAGCTTTCCTCCAAATTTGATTTGTGTTTGTGTTCCAAACGTAAATCCGCTTCTTCCACGTATATAGTAGCTATTGATAAACAACGATCTCTACTCCACCTCCTTGTCGATTCCAAATAAGCCCGCCTCAATTCTTAGCTCCGCCTACTCAGGCACGGTAAATAATGTATTATTATATATGTACTAAAAGTAGGAATGATATTTTTTATGTAAGAGCCTTTTCGGTAACCCTCAAAGCTTTCGTCGTAACGCTCTCAAAACATGCTTACTATAAGTTATATACAGGAAAAGCTATAGTATAAAGCTAAGTAAATTATTTCGAAACTTTTCCTTTGATTCATTATGTAATTAAATCCGTGCATAAACTGATGATTTAATAAAATAAAGCCAAAAAGTTTGAACGAAAGCTACAAGAAACTTTGTTTTACGATTTTTTTATACATTCAAGATCATGCTATCATTTGCATAATATTAACAACAAGATTTAACAAACAAAAGATATCATAAAATTGTATTAGTTCAGCTTCAGAAGCTAGCCAAATTACTTAAAGTAATACGATCGCTAACGAGTACCTACAACGATTGAAATGAATAAAATCAACAGTGAGTCAAACTTTCGCAGCTAAGGAGTCGAAACTGTGTATACAATGTCGAGGGAACAGTGAGCTCTAATAAGCCGGCCATCCAAAGTTGATAAACGTGGGCAGTGGAGCGACGCTGCATAAATCTACAAAAGTGGTTACTAACTAAACAGACAGTTTGCAAGTGCTAGTGGGTCAGAAATCGAGTCGAATTCAACTTCAGCGTGTCTACACTAATTCTAATCTATAGCAATTGTAAAGCTAGCAGGCTAACACACACATAAAGATGGACTCACATTCCCTAGGACGGAACAGACAAACACCTGCCGCAAGAAACCACATCGTTTACACCGACCACAAAGGACGCAAGTGAGTATACCCCTTTATGTAAAATAAAGTACACAAATTAATTTCTATAATCTTCTGATTGTCAAGAGGCAATTACAGAGGGAGTAATTGTAACGTTTAAACCAAACAAATGAGTGCTATTATTTTCTCTCAATTTAGCGTAACAAACAAGTTACAGTCAACGGTTCACCCAAATGCGGAACTCGGTGATTGTGAATTTAGGAATCTTCATTAATTTCGTCTTAAACTTCATTTCAGTTCGTCTATTTCTCTTTCCGTACTTTGTAAACTTTTAACAGATGATTGAGAATATTTTAGTGATTTTAACACAGAGAGTATTAAAAGAGGACCCAACTTAGATGAGGAGGCTTAAGATGTATTAGTACTAACATGTTAATACTAGTTTTATAATATTGAACTTACTTTCCCAACTACTTTAAAATTAATAAATTATAACTTAGCAGACACTGCAAAGTTAAGTACTGCACTTGTTGACTGACTGTGCTGTTTACCATTGAAGAGTACTCCTGCTAGGATCTAGCAGTCTGGAGTTTTGAACGAGTTATCATAACTGAATGTTTTTACAAAATTTAATTCTGTATCGTAAGTCGTTAAGATGTTTCATCTGGAGCCAAACCTGAATATAATAAGTATTAGGTCATACTTATCATAAAATATATTTGTCATGGGAAATAAAGTAATAATAAAAAATGTCAAGTCCGCAGGGTACGCAGAAGTATTTTAAATATATACTACCTGACTAAAGCATAAAAATAACGCTTTTTGTAATTTGTAACCTCTTTCTATATTGGTGCAGTTGTTTTCGACACAGAAATAACATAAAATTAAAATTCGAAAACCAGAACCAATTTACAACAAATACTTCACACAAAAGAAAATAAATATAATTAAATGTATGTCCCCACTTTTAGATGTTATTGTACAGGAACCCACAAATTAATAATAATAATTAAAATAAGAATTAATTTAAATACAAGCTAGCAAAAAAAATCTGCAAAGGTTACTATTTAAATATTGCTATTGTAATGAATAAATAGCCTAATTTACAGAATTCTGAGAACCAAATACATATAAACCAATTTGTTGAAAATTTGTGAGCAGTCATTGTTTCCTGTAATTTTATATTAAGACTTCAAAGAAATATTCGATCTTTAACCTAAACTAGTTAAGTTTAAGCAATTCCAAGCTAGCAAGTATGAAGACATAAGTTAAACTTATAGGAGTAATTTTATGTTCTTTAGATTTTTAAGTTTGAATTGCATTTAATTCAATTATTTATTTTTTACTTAAGGTTTTCGTTTTAACTTGAATAAACTAAGCTTTGCAGCGTAATTAATTACGTAGGTCACAACTCCTTACTTTCACGGAATGAATGTTGTTAGTACACAATTTCTTAGAAATTGTCAAGTGTTTTTCCCCGCCACAGCAGTTTGGCCTTAACTGAATTAATTAATTGAGTCAAAATATCAGTGTAAAATGTTTCATCCCCAAATAATACAAAATTAAAAATGATTAGTTTCTTAACTTATTATAGATGCATTGATTCTTGATTCGTAATTTTAAAAAAACCGGCCACGTGCGTGTCAGTCCATCCTGAATGTTGGTTAATTGTGAGTTGATCGCCTATTATTCGTAAACTTGTTAAATCTGTTTAACCATTATGGTTTTACATACTTTTAAATTCTTCATATGTACGAAAGACATGATTTTCCTACTACGCCCAATACCTGGTAAGGGACATGGGGTCACTTGACTTTTATGAAAATTAGCACTTTCAAGTTTAATATACAAATAAAAAAAATTGTTCTGTGCAAACCCATAATACTAAAAAAATATAAATAATCGATTACCGAGCAGATGAGTCAATTAATGGTAAGTGGTCACTTTCTCCCTCATCTCCTCCTCCTCATCGCCTCCTACGACACTCTGATCTGCCGTTATGGGATTAGGGTACTCTGGGCCACCACAATAGTAATAAAAGCTTATTATTAGGTCCTTGAATAAGTTCTCGCTGTTTTTTTTTGGGAAAATAAACGTTTTATCCACAGTAATTATTAAAACATGCTTCAGTCAAAGTATTGCCCATCACTAGACACCATCTTTTCCCGTCTTTTTGGCCCCAAATGAATCCCGCGTCGGAAAAACAAATCGTCTTTTGAGGCTATCCATGAATCAATCCATTTTTTGGTATCTTCATATCTTTGGAAATGCTACTCCGATAGGCCATGTGCCATTAAACGGAATAGGTAGTAGTCGAAAAGGGCTATATCCGGTGAATATGGCGAGTGCGGTAAGACTTCCCACCGAAGTGTTTCCAGGTTAGTTTTCACTGGTACCGTAATCGTGGCCGAGCATTGTCGTGCAACAAAATCACTTTCTCATGCCTCTGCTTGTAAAGTGGCCGTTTTTCTTTCAGAGCTCGGCTTAAATGCATCAATTGTAATCGATAGCGATCTCCCATGATAGTCTCATTCGGTTTGAGGAGTTCATAATAAATAACACCTTGCTGATCCCACCAAATAAAGAGGAAAAACTTAGAACCATGAATATTTGGCTTTGCGCTTGGTGTAGAGGCATGGCCGGGCTTACCCCACGATTTTTTACGCTTAGGGTTATCATAATGTATCCACTTTTCATCGCCAGTCTCGATACGATGCGAACTTTTTCTTTTGTATCGTTGAAGCAAAATTGGGCACGTTAGAAAACGCCGTTCGATGTCTCTCGGCTTTAACTCATAACGGACCCAACGGCCTTTGCTTCTGGACTATTCCTAAGGCTTTTAAACGTTTCGAAACAGTCGTATAATCTACTTTTAATGAACCTGCAAGTGCAGATAGTGTCTGACATGGGTCTTCATCAAGTAATTCTTATAATTCTTTGTCTTGAAACTTTTTCGGTGCGCCAGAGCGTTCTCTATCTTCAAGATCAAAATCATCGTTTATAAAGCGTTGAAACCAGTCTCTGCATGTTGTCTCTGACAAAACATGTTCTTTGTAAGTTTCTACAAGAATTAAGCGGCAGAGTTCTTTTTAATAAAATAATGCAATAAAATTCTCCGCAAATACTGTTTATTTGGTACAAAACCTGACATTTTTATCACTACAAAAAACAACGTTGTTTACAGCGTGGCTGACTAACGTAGACTTAAGTTCAAGGTTACAGACAGTAGTTACGGGTCCATGCGTTACCATCAGAAATCACATGGAATTTTGTAATGCCATCTGTTTGAAAACAGCGAGAACTTATTCAGGGACCTATTAATATAATCTTAAAGCATTTCATCCATTTACAACTAAGCAGCTTCCACGGCCTAATAAATTTTATGCCATACTTTCTATCACTTGATGAACACAAATTTTCTAACAGGTCCATTAATTGAAACTTAAAGTACATTCACAGAAGAAGTAATATATAATAGTAGTAAATTCTAAGAAAATGAAACTCATTATTGCTATTTCGAGACTAGTTACAAAAAATATTTATTGGTACAGATTGCAATTGGTACTCTGTTGTCAAAGACCATAAAATTTCGGACTTAGTTTACTTGTACTACCTGCTACTACTGTACAGTGTACCTATCACAAATCCACGATATAGACTATTAACGTCTATAATGTCTTCTATAAATTATTAATCTTGCTACTTTTTTACTATTGTCGATTCTTTAATATTATTATTATTATTAATATTTGATATATCTATCTACTTATGTTGACTTGAGATAAACTTAACCTTAAATAATAGGTACATTGTATTTGTGTACTATTAACATTAAGTTTACCGTATGATACTACTTTCAAGAATTCGATTCTTATTAGATTTTTCAAAATCAACGGGTTCGACTCCTGGCTAGGAATATATACGTTTTAAAAATCCAATGATGCACTTTTAGTTTTCATTAAAATCGAGCCCGAGAGTCGCTTTAGCACTTTTCGATATTCCTAATATTTTTGGAGTTGGCCATCCACGGCTTCTTGAAAAATTCAACCAGTGTAAATAAGATTTTTTTTCATTTATTTAAGAGTTTATAAATAAGATTGAAGTATCTATCTGTGGTTTCAAAACAATTATGTTTTCTTAAGTGCTTAAAGTTATTTACATGATACTAAAACAGAAACAATGTTTTTAAAGTTTTTGTCTGTCTGTCTGTCTTTCTGTATTGTTTTGTCTTCTTTCTGACAATACTTTTATTTTTATTTCATGTACTTATTATGCCTGTACTTCTGATTCACTGGGTTGGCTCGAGAAAAAAACCTTTAAAATGCCTATGTTTGCCTATGGTCGCCTATTGTTTGGTTTTCCTTCCTAGTGCCTTCATATAAGTATCTTATTTTGGTGTACAGACAATGAGGTATTAAATGAATGAAAATGGAATTAGGTGATCCAGTATATATATTGTGTGGTAATTAAAACAATAACTAAAATAGTAATTAAAATAATAACGAATGTTCGGGCTAACTTTGAGTGGTCAATTAAAAGTGCCATGAAATGAGAAAATGTTGATCTTTATCGATGCTAACGAGAGGATTGTAGACTTTCAACTTGAGAAGAGTGTGGAACTATTTAGTGCGCAATTTGTTTTATTTATACAAGACTAGTGATAATTAATTTTTAATAAGTAATAGTACTAGAATCGCATAAATTATTCCGAAAACAAATTTAAAACCAAATAGCAATGGTCTAGTTAAAATCTGATATCCAAACTAAGATTCCCATACTCAATATTACCAGGTTTCCAACCCACATAACTAAAACAACAAAGCGAAATTGGCTTCATAAACACATTTTGCTTTTTATCGAGGAAGCTTTATTTATTCTTTAGTCGTAAAAAGAAAATGATAAGCTAAGGCATGTGTGTGTGTTTTCACTAAGAACTATAAAAATATTTAACAAAATAATCTGAATCAGGAGCGAGTTTTATCTATTTACCGAACACAATACATATTTAAAAAATTGTTCGCGTGACTTTTCATAATTATAACAGGTGCCATTCCGTTACTCCGTCTCCATTGATAGCCAGGTTTCATAAAGTAAAATGTTAGTTTACTAAAACTTTCCGTCAATTGTATTAGTAGAAAATTGATCGCTAATGTAGTTCATTTTAACTTTGTGATCATTAACCTATTTCTTACGAATCAATCGTTGTGATTTAGTTTGTAGATTCAACAAAATTATTTTTGGATGTTTTGTTTCGTTGTACACAAGGCAAACTTAAGAACTACGTGTCAACAAGACGTAAAATTTACATATA
Organism: Thymelicus lineola; assembly: GCA_963932265.1. Taxonomy (NCBI): domain Eukaryota; kingdom Metazoa; phylum Arthropoda; class Insecta; order Lepidoptera; family Hesperiidae; genus Thymelicus; species Thymelicus lineola. The sequence continues at coordinate 7,718,957 of OZ010687.1, read as the reverse complement.
AGTTATTTACGCCGGAGGTGCGTCCTCGTAAATCTCGCGACAAGGGGATTTCTGTTTGTGAAGTTTCTTTTTTATTTCCACTTTATCTGTGTAACGCAAAGGCCTGTGAATACTCAGGCGCAACTCGGAAACCCGCTTAACTTCAATAAATCAATTTGTACACTTACCCTTACTTATATACTCGCGCCGAGCGAGTTCGGGACGTGTGGCGACAGACTGAATGAAAAATTTCTACTTCGTGACAGGATAGTTACGTAAGTACCTAACTGGATTTAAGTCTCATTTGCAGTCACTCGCGATTATTTTCTTTGAAGAATAAGTCGAATGAACACTTCGTAACGAGATCGTACACTGTACGGGAAAGGCGTCGTGTTACAATAACTGAATGAATAATGCTACTTCGTTTAGTTACATTTATTTCTGTTGTTAAATCATCACAATCATCACACTTCACAACTGTTCTATTGTTGGGTTCGATAATTTGATTCTCTTCTCTCATTACCTCACTCTCATTATTGAGTACTTTCGTACCTTTTACCCTAAGAAAGAATATTAAAAGTGCTTTCTAAAGAACTACATATCATTGTTTCAAAATTAGTTCATTTAGCTTCAGTATATTAAATTTTGTCGATCTATAACGATTAGTTTTCAATAACGATTTTACTTACGATTTTACTTTACGAAAGGGGGCTAGACGGAAAATTACGACACTTTTTGATTCTTACGAATGACGACACTTTTTTTGAAGTGATTCAGAGAGTTTTACAGAGATGGCGCTGTACAACAAAACAATACTTAAATCGAAAGGAACTTCGTTCCATCCGGGTGTCCCTTGACACCTCTCATGTTTTATTTTGTAAGAAGACGTATGTATTATAAAGATATCTTAATAGAAAGAAAGAAAGAAAGAAAGAAAGAAATTATTATTTATTTAATATAATTAAATATTTACGAAGAACAATATCACTTTAACAAAAAAACTTAAACTCAATTGACTGTAAAAAAAAGCATATTTACTATATATGTAGGTATATTTACCACTCAAAATTCCTAATCTCGGCATTGTACACAAAATGCTGGCTCTAATGCCTCGCTGTATTACTAAACTTAATCTGTGCTATTTTTATTAAAATTAAACAACGAGACAGAAGTACAGGTCTTCACGCTGCACTAAATTCGGACTATCGCACTGCACCGCGGCACCGTTGCTGAATTACAATAATCCACGCTACGTCTACATCTAAGTCTTGACGTGTCCACTTTGCATCACAAAGTTAGATGTGCCTGACGTTCTATTTTAAACACGATAACGCCAACTTTCTAGTCCTCGAAATGTGAATACCTTGTTGCGAAAATGTGACTAACGGACATTGTACAAGTGAGTCGTCTGTCCTTCCGCGACACACGCTGCTCCCTCTAAACTCTCCCCTTTTCCCCCACAGTGTGGACCGCGGGACTATTTCTATTCAAATTTCCTTATTGTAACTACCTACTTCTGTTCTTCATACTATGAACGAAATAAAGTTCCTGTTAACCATTCTTACTTAGACAATTTTCAGGAAATTCTACTTTATAAATGTTGAAAGTAGGGTGTTCCGTGATCACTCAGAATTTAAAGTAATTCAAAGTTCATGCATTAAGTTTTTTGATTTAAAAACATATACGAGTAATGTTTCATTTCTTCCCTTGAATCTTGAGAAAGTTTGGAATACTTAAAAGGAATTCTTTATTCGAATAGAAACTTCGGACACTTGCAGAATTTTATTGCAAAATTGGCCTTACATCATATATCTAAGATGTAGAAGACTGAAGAATTTTAAGGTGTTGTATGTTTCAAACGAATATAAAATTATGCACAGTTTTTAAATATTGTTTACATATAGGTATCTACTTGTATTATTTATCCAGAATTACGTAACTTGGTTGTGGTACCTATATGAAGTCTATACAGGCATAATTTACATAATGTTAATATAATATAATGCTAGTGTTTGTATCCAGCAGCTTGTGATGATCCTAAGTGATCAACTGAGTTAAACAATAGTGGGTGCAATCGTTAGTTGGATGGGTGACCGCTAGTGGCGAAACTTCCAGTCAGTCCCGGTTGCTAACGTAAGATTTTTCGGAGGCGGCATGAAAACTTCCGACACTCAGAGATTAACCCTTACATCAATCCACACTGGAGTATGCTCTATGCCTCCTCAAGAGGAGATACCAGTATTTAGTTATATTGTGAGCCATTAATGGGTTGAAGCCATTATCAAACTTGTTTATTTGTCAGTTAGTCACCAAGGACCTAATAATATACGCTTTTTTAATAATGCATTACTCCACGTAGATATTCAATAGAGCTTCTTAATTTAAGTCTTACTATATGCATTGATGTTTCTGAGTTTGCAAAGGCTTAGTAAGATACATGCGCGTACTACTTGTAATAATGACAGCCGAGTGCTAAGTTTCTCCGGTACTCAGAGCTTTAGAAACTATTAACTGAGTACAAACATACGCAGTATCTAATACTTGTTTGACATTTATAATATATTATCATAATTGTGTTGGTTTATTCATCTGATTAATTTTGTTACATAACTAAGTAAGCATTGTTATTTCATGTCATTATACCTGCTATTTAATACATTTAGTAAAAGAAAATTTGTTCCGAATGATACGGAACCTTACAACACATATTGATAGCACACTTTATAACGCTATAGCTGTAAAACTAAAGAAACTTTTATCTATGAAACTTTGGAAAAGACCATCAAAGCGTCGGTGGTGTAGTAAAATGAAATCCATTCATTTCAATAAATTTAATTGCTCCTTTGAAAGAAAGTTAGTGATTAAGATTTCACTTCAAGTTTCGAGCTGGCAGCGGAGCGGCTTCACTATTTCTACTGATATTGTTACCTACTTACCACAATGTGCTTGTTTTTAGGGTTCCCTACCCTTCATAAATAAACAATTTATGAACAACAACATAAATAAACACACGACTTTCTACTATATTAATTTTAAAAAACTCTCAGTTTAGGAAGCGAATTTACATAATGTACTCTAAGTTGTTAAATTATCATTATCCATCCATCCATATAGGTGTTATAATTTTTCATAATTTCCTCTTTCTCTGTCACACTCACGTACGATAATGACTATTTTATTGTAGAATACGGTAAAAAAAATATTCTGTTTTTTTACCACCACATTGGTTTAAAGTAATGGTAGAATAAAAAAATGTTCATAGGTGATATCTATGATTAACTAAATTTGAATTTTTTGAATTTTGTTAGCAGAGTATAGGTACAATAAAATATATTATAGTTTTATAGTGTAGAGTAGAGCTGAGTAAACCTACATGTTTACTATATTGTTAATTCTTTAAAATAGAAATGTTACTTACATTTCAAAGTCGTGTCATTATTTTAATTTTATCATGAGAGTGAGAGCGCTGATAATTTACGCGAAATTTAAGCCATAAAATTATGGTTACGTCATGAATGAATATAAAATGTATCACCTCGTTCTGCGAAGCTGGGGGCGCATTGTATTAAGCTTTCAGCGGGCATTTTTCACACAACCCTCCTCTCCAATACCACTTATGATTTTATGTGAGAGCCACTTTGAATTAATCAAATCTTCATACATTTGTAATTCATACGATAAGTTCATAGTACTGATACATCGAGTAGTTGCTAGTAGGAAATCATAAATGAATCTAAATAAAAAAATATCAGAACAAAGTTATTAATAACATGTCCACACTGATAATCTAATATGTAAACCTATGATAGATGCAGATTTCAGGGTTTAAATATTAGAAGAGTTTCGAATGTGTGATTTTATTAAGTTTAAATATTTTTTTGTACGAATAAACATTTTAATTTAAATATTAAACCTGGAGGAGACCCCGAGCCCAGCAGTGGGACAATTATGGGTTGTTGCTTTGCTTTTGCTTTTTTTATGTTTACCAACGGTAGTTTATATTTTTCTTGATCTACAATAAAATATATCTATAGAACAAAACAAAAACAGAACATCACATGCATGTGCATGTCAGTAGGTATGTGGTTATGTAATATTACAACAATATGGTTAATCGATTCATCATTACTTTAACAATAAGTACACAAATGTTACATTCATCATATGAGCACAGAGCACACTGCAGTGTGTGCACAGCCAACAGACGTGTGGTTATAAGTTGAATGGTTTCTGATGCTCTCCCCGTGTGATATTTATTTATCGAATTAACATCCGACAAATGCAAGCACAATTTAAACGCTATTTTCCGAACAAAATTTCTGTTTGTCAATTAAAATTATTTGAAACATGGAAATCATTTCAGTAGCGAATAATTTGATTATTCGGGGAAATTTGCCTAGATACAGCAAATTACAGTTTGATTTTTATTGTCATTAGCGTATTTACTCTCTTTTTAATAACCATACAATTTGTAAAACTAATATTAAAACTTTATCACGTGATTGTCCAATATTATTTAGGGATTATAGTGAGTACCTCGTCGGCTTGCGCCATAAAACCTTGCGATAAATGAATGAAGTGAGAAGAAATGCTAGCCTTTTCATTTTCGAAGAGTGATTCCTAACAAGTTAAAACCATGAATTACTTTGCAACAAAAAACAGCTTATAAGTTCTACGAACATATTTGTGCTTCAGTGGACACATTTAAAAATCTTGGTCAATTGGTCAATAAAAACTTTTGGGGAAGAGTGTAATTGATCATTAACTAAATAGAAACACCTTTTAACAATTTTTATCTATCTTGTAAATTAATAATACTTACAATAATTATTTTTATGTTCATTATGAGCGTAGAAAAAAAAATTAGTCATTTTGCTCTGCAAACCAAGCAATCAGGCGGTAGATAATAAAGAATGCTGTTCATGCTCGCGCTATTATGTACGGCTCATTATCTGCAAGCTACAGTCAGGAACTATGTCGCGTATTCAATGGTATGGTTTTGTGTAAATAATAAACATTATTACCTAATGCTTATTATTATTGATTATTTTACCTAGTTCATTTGACGTCGTTACTCTACAATATAAATATATTTCATATTTCGTATTTATCCGACGCTAGAATTATGGAAAAATTTGATTTTTATAATGAAATAAATGTGAAAAGGCACTTATTGACCAGTTTAGACTCAATTTTTCAGATTTTTATACATATTGCAATCGTTCTGAGCAATTGGTTCATAAAATTATCAGTTGATGTTTCAAAATATCGTTGATGATATTTTCCAGGTAATATTCTTTTAAGTAAAAGAAACGAATATGACCTCGATGACTTTCAGATTCATTTACGTACAGAACATGAGTTGGAAACTCAGGATTAATTAAATGGTCTTTATTTACTTGCCTCTTTTTAGGGTTCCGTACGAATAAGAACATAAAACGGAACCCTTATAGGATCACTTATGTGTTTGTCCGCCATTTTACAGCCAATTTACTATATAACAAAATTTTAATAAAAAACAAACCGTTTTGTCTCAAATATACTTTTGTTATAGTTCTACCAATGGATAGTTTTAAAATTATTCAATAAAGAACGACAAAATTGACCATTCCTACCCCTTATCTCCGAAACTACTGATTCTAGAATTTTGAAAAATACAGGGAATAGTTCTTTACTTAAATATTACAGAAAAACCTATAAGAAGTCTATGGTCTTAAAAATAGCAGCAAAAATAAATAAAATAAAAATTACGGTAAATAATAATCAACGTACGGAACCCTCTCCACGCGATTTTAGTTCGCCCTTATCCAGTTTTATTACTACATGCACTCATTTTATAAATAAATTATGCAATATAATAAGTATTCTTGTTTCCAACACATTACTAGGAAACAGTAAGAAATAAGCCATTTGGTTTTTCAATTAGTTCCCTAATCGGGCTACAATCCTATTCGCGGTGTCATTATGCACAACCAGCACAACTCATTATTCGTTCGCGATACCATGCTTTTGCATTATGGAACAAACCGAATAACATCATTCGTTATAACAGTCTGTTTTTAATGTCATGATTACAATTTTTTTTTATTTTTGACATGAAGAAAACTTGTGAAATTATGTTGTGAAATTAAGTTTCAATCTTAAATCTGACATTGTTTAGTAATTTCGGACGTAAGACATGCGTGGCACCTTCTTCCCTCCCACAACGGAAACATGCACTACAATAATATTAAAAATTTATACCAATAATCAACATACATACATAACAGCAACAACAAGTGCATGAACCAGCGGCATTTACCCAAACTAAAAGTAAATATACATCAGAATGTATATGATATTAGTTTTTAACCGAAATCAAAAAAGGAGGAGGTATTCAATTCGACTGTATTTTTTTATGTTTGTTACTTCAGAACTTTTGACTGGACGAACCGATATTGATGATTCTGTTTTTAATTCCTTTAACGTCCTTTTTGAGTGAGATCTGACGAGTTGTTTTTGAACTATCCCTAATTTTGAATTCGGTTATTTTTTGTCAAGAATTATTAGGCCTAGAAACACATGGGCCTAGCTAGTGGGAACAGCTTTTAGCAGAACTTTGGTTTTCTGCCTAAAAACGTTAACAAGACAACTGCAGTTAACAGAATGTACGCATAAAATTGCCCCTAGCAAGTAACTTAGATTTTAATCACCCCTAGTTTGAGTTTATGGGTCAAGATTGTAACCGTGTAACTGGTAAAAGAACTTTAAACGATTTTTAGGGTTCCGAAGAAAAATCAGAACCCTTATAGTTTCGTCATGTCCGTCCTTCCGTCCGTCTATACGAAGCATAGCGCCTAGACTAGTTTTATTTGGTATTAATATACATATTTCTTAAAATTCCAAAATCGTAAAATAAAATATTGGAAAATATTTCCATATATATGTCCGATATAGGTAACATGGGGATGAATTTGATGAATCGATAAAATTACACCTTCGGAACGGCGCGGCGGCGGCACCGAAACGCGGCACGAGTTCCGAGAGAAAGCAGCACGTGCTACAACAAAGCCTAGCTGGTGGAGAGGCGCTAGATGAAACCTCACTTATCATTTGGCCGTCATAGAGAACGGTTCCTCCGCACTAGGAACTGTTATTCTTTTATTATTTTCGTTTGTGCGGTGTGCAAACAATATTCAGAGTCGGATAAGAGATTGACCAATAACAGAATCAGACCACGGGTTATTCGTGGCTTGGGGCGGCTGTAAGGGAAGGCTGGAGGCCGCTTGGTAGGAGCCCTCATTCCTGATTATAATTGTATAAAGTATAACTGTGATAGTGCTGAATAGTAATAAAACACGATTATTGTGTGTTCGCTGTTTCTCTTTGCTCGATTACCCACGCTACACGCCCACACTATGCCAGAAATTGGTGCTAATATTATAATATATCTGATTACCACATGCTTACATAGATATTTAATTGAATCCATTCAGAATCTGGTACATTCGGATTTAATAAAGATTTATTAGAGATTTTAAGTAGAATTTCACGGAACAACTTAAATTTATATGTGAACGGATACATAGGGATTGATATAAAGATTTATCGTGCGCAATCACGGATCAGATGTTGGTATTCTGTTCAAAGCCCGCGGGAGCAAGAGTCGTATCGACTGAATAATTTACACATACCTTCCTGCTTCTACGAGTCTACCCTACCACTTGCGTAACGGCAAACTTTCCGGAAAAAATATTTTCTCCTTAACTGCATTACTTTTAAATAGCGTTCAATATTACATATTTAAGTAATTATACAATACAATACAATACAAATACACTTTATTTGTACACCAAATTAACAAACAAGCAGAAATACTTAAAAAAAAAACTAATGTGGCATACAAAAGGCGGCCTTATCGCTAAAAAGCGATCTCTTCCAGGCAACCTTAGCATATAGGAAACAAAAGAGAAAATAACAATGAGGCGTAGGGTGTACATAATGAATATCGTACGAATTATACTTAATCAAAAAGCATTTGTTACGAATACAACAGTAAAATTTGACGATAAAATACACAGAATATATAAGACTCACAAACTGGACGAAATCGGATAAAAATCAATAAGTATAATAATTTTAAAATCAAACCGACATCATAAAATCCGAAAGTCGCAACTCAGCTTAATAGTTATATCTACTATAGCAAGATTTCTGTTTAAGCTAAATTTTTACGGGGTACCCACATCTCTAAACTTTCATAAAGACGTTACGAGGTATTGTACCATATTTCTATAAATTGTTTAAATATTTCTCAAAAATGTAGTAGGTATTCAATAATTTTCTATTTACATATTTCAGCCCATGATATATTTGATATGTATACGTTAAGGATCATTTACTGAGTGTTTCAATTCCAATTGTCATGTAATCCACGAAATCATGTTCTATCTGGCAGTTAAATAGGGCGAGTTGACATTACCAACTTTATGAGTGGAATTCGCTCGGGAAGACTGCTCAAACTTTGTGTGCTGTTTGCATACGGATACGAAAAACTGGGCTCTATGAATAACTTCTACAGTAAATGGCTTCGTATGCAGGATTATAATCATTTATGACTTTGATTTTAATTTGTAACAAAAGATGACGTGTACGAAAGATTAGAGTAAAAAAAGAAATGTATTTTTTGTACTTCTCGTTATATTTAGAAAGTCACAAGAAACTAGATTATTAAATTTCCTTATACCACAATTTCAAATTTACATGCAACATTAGCTACGAACCAATTTTGGAATGTAAGTTGATGGAGAAAAGTATGGGGTTTTGAGTGAATTGTTTACGATTTGACGCATGTGCCCAATTTACCCTAATAAACCTTATCGATATTATGTTCATAATATCTTTGAGGAATATTTGATTCACCATGTGAAGAACCCACCATATGGAAGGGTTTTACAATATTTATCAAGCCAATTTTAATTAAATGTAAAAAAGGAACATTTTTAATACAGAGATAAGTTTAACCAGCACTCCACTCTAGATTAAAAATGAAGAGCTAATTATTGTTAAATACTAAATCACTATAACACTGGGGACACTAAAAGCTTTTCAATCAATCACATGAGAGATAAAATAAATTGAACATTCATTTTGTATGCCAACATTTTAAAGTTTTTTTTTACATTTACCACTTCGAAATTGGCGGGCTTTTATTTGACTTGGGATTCTAATAAACTGGTCTGATAGTTTTAAAATTATTTTGTCATAGTTTGCTTTGGTTCCAATATATTAAGTGCTGTAAAAGGAGAGAGACAATTACAACGAAGCGTCTTGGAACGCCTGTAATGAAATTATCCTATATGAAATGAAATGAAATGAAATAAGTTTTATTCGAAGTAGGTTTGTTACAAACACTTTTCGAAAGTCACTCAACGCCATCGCTTCAACAAATCCCTACCATGAGTGGTCCCGGGAGAAGAAGCGGCAAGAAACTCCCGGGATTATTTTTTTCCTACTCACAGTTACAGACAGCACTTAATACTACTTATTGCAATATTTGATATAAAAAAAACTCATGTCCAAGCAGTCTTGTCATTTATAAATTTCAATATAATTTTTAACGAATTTGTAAAATGTCTAAAGGTATTTTAAAATACTTTGTATTTAAATGGTGTGAGAAATTTGTATGCAAAAGATGCAATGTAAAGATGGACAAGTGTAACATTAGAGGAGTCGCTAATGGTTCACCGGCCTTGATAAAGAACTCTTTTTAATTTACTCCTTATAGTTCCATATTCCGTCCGAAGCATAGCGTCGAGGCCCTAGTACTAGAAAGCTGTAATTTGGCATAGATATATGTACATATTTATTAAAACTCCAAAATCGTACACTAAAATATTGAAAAACATTTTATTTCAGGGTACCTTACAGGATTACAGGTAACGTGAGGATGAATTTTTTATTTGTCGCCCTATCCCCTATGCCCTGTACCCTATAATGTGGGATATCGTTGAAAAGGTCTTTCAAAAAAGCCTTTTAAGGCTTTTAAGACCATTTTTGGATTTAGGCGTTTGTTTGCGATATATTTGACTTTAAAATGTTAATTTTGAATCGGGTCAAGTGTTTCCCTCCCCCTGCTGGCTAGACGGTTGGAGTTGGACAAGTGAAAATAAACTTGACAAGTGAGAGTTAAACTCGCTTGGAGAGGGTCCCGTACGTTGATTATGTATTTACCATTATTTTTCTATTTTATTTATTTTTGCTGTTTTTAAGACTTCTAGATTTTCCTGTAATATTTAAGTAAATAACTATTCTCTATTTTTTTTTTCAAAATTTTAGCGTCAACAGTGACAATTCTAGTGTCACTTGAAATGCATGGGTTGCGCCGCTCGCTGATCTACACGCGACTAACAGGCGCACTGAAAATCAGAGGGCGTAGAAAGTACCTGCTACTTGCTGCGCCGCACTCTGAGTACGACCTTCTTCCGGCACGTTGGTGGCTGCAGCTCCGATGCAATTAATAATTGTTACCACCATACCACCGATTTTTTAAACATTGTTGCAATGCCTAAATGTGTCGGAATAAATCTTTCTTTCTTTCTTTCTTTCTTTCTTTCTTTTCGAAGATAAGGGGGGAGATGATCAATTTTTGGCTTTAATTTTCTTTCTTTCTTGAATAATTTTAAAACTATCCATTGTAGAACGATAACAAAAATACATTTGAAATTCTTACAAGTAGCCTTTTCATTTGACATACCACACGATACAGTTTGCAAAATAGTTTTTGTCTAATTTTGATTTCGTTAATTATTCAGTTCTTTATTTTATACCTTCGTCTTTGGGTCACAAAAAAGTACATGAGTATCAAATTTCAACTCATTTAGTCCAGTAGTTTTGGAGTAAATTGGCTGTGAACGGCGGTCGCCCAGACGCACGAGTGATTCTATATATATATATATAATAGTGACCAAAACTATTTAATAATATATCTTTATTATGTAATTTAAAGAACGTATGAACATTAAAATTTACTTTCAGCCAAGAAAGTATTATGTTCTTAAACATAGAACTAGGAATAATAGACATAAAATTATTTGACTAACTTTCTTTCTTTTTCTTCTCTCTTTCTTGGTCAGCCAAGGACCATAATACTACAGCCTTGAATTCAGTTTACATAAGATTAATGTTCAGTTGTACAAGTTTGTACGGTACTCTTGGTGCGCGAGACTACCTTGGACGGTACTTATTTTATTAAATCGGTTTATTTTGTCATCATAGTAATCTTATTCGTATATTTGAATTAAAATGAAACATGTCATTCAGCAAATATTTCTAATGATACTGTAGTATTTTTAACAAATTCGCATTCCAAATTTGCCAGCCGTTCATTAATGGAATACGGAGAGAAGTTAAACACGTCTCATTAATTCGTAATGCTATTATGTATTGGCCTTTTGCAAATGTCAGCGGCAATTTAATGAAATTCGCATTTAATTATCTGTTCTGTTCTTCTGACATATTGGCGAATTTTTACATATTGTTTTCCAATTAGCCTTCTATATTGTCGCTGTTGAATATATATAAGTAAACAATGGTTGATCGATTTAAATAAGAGTTTATTACGCATAGTTATCATATAACATAGTCTACGTAGGCACATCAAATTCAGAATTTCTTTTGAAATTAATCGACAAAGAAGTATTAACAAGTCCATGGGTGACGGTGACCACTAACCATCGGTAAATCCACAATTATTTTATCGGCTATTCACTTAAAAAAATCTGAAATTAAAGTGTTGTAAGTATTTAGAAAGTAAGAAAATTGTTTATGATATTTGTAGTGTCTATGCATAGCGGACAGTCTGTGGCTACCTGCGAGCGAGTGCAGATGTGCCCTCTGCGTATTCATACCTCACCTATTACAGAGTAAAGCGTGTGTATTATTGATCCTCCGAACACTACAAGTGGCGACGACGGTAAAAAATAATAAGTAATTACAAAAAATTTGTTGGAAAAAAGAAGGATTAATGCCCTTGCTTGCATACGCTTGGGCAGGCAAATTCGTTACGAATATTTTCTATTATGTACGTATTCAAGTAAGTAAAGTGTATAATTACATTACAACAACTATTATTGCTCGAAGCATTACAACCACATAATTTATATGTGGGTACGCCTAACTGCGTGTACTTAAATAACAATTATTTAAGTATTAACGTTTTAAGAACTCGGCAACGAAAGTACCACTGTCAGATTTGTACACAAAATGGTTGTCTAAACATCAAAACAAATTAAGTATTTCGAAGGCCACGCAAATCACCTTGTTACAAAGGGCCATGCCTCAAGTAACTATTTCAAATAGACCATGAATTTATTGCAACTGGTTACGATATTGCTGTCGGTAATATTATATATTGTAGCATGTGGAAGAGTAATTTATTTCGTTTCTTATTTCAAATAAAGCTATCGAATCAGAATAACAATATCCTAAGTTTTGTTGTATTTGGTGGATAATTATAAAAGCGTGAAACTTCACGTTACCCTTGGAATGACTTGGAAAGAAACGATTGAGAATCTACCCCACGTATTAATATAATGATGTGGTTAATATTTTCATAATTCAAATACCGTTCTGCAATGAATCCAATGATTTTATGTTGATAATTATTATCCAAACAAGTTTCAGATGTAATTTTGCTTATTAGCTGGCAGTTCAATAGAAATATTATTATGTTCACGCCACTACAGTTCACTTGAAGATCACGCCTATATAATCATTCTAATGAAGAACCTGGAAAATAGCTACGAACAGTGTGCTAGGATATGAACATAATGTGTAAAAAGTTTATTATACCTTACAACCCTTATTACGTAGTAATATTGAAGCATCAATTGGTTAATATCTTAATGCCTAAAGCCAATATGAAATATATTGATAACTACGTCAATCGATAGCTACGTCAAGGTTCACGCAGGTTGTTGGGTCTATCCCACTAGTCCCGTTACAAGGTCCGTTGGTTGGACACGCAAACTTTTATACGGCTCGTAAGGAGCATGCAAATGTACTCTGTGTACAAAAAGGCCGCAAAGGCACGCAAATTTAAACAAGGCTCGTAAGGAGAATGCTACTGTACCTTGTGTAAAAAAAAAGCCCAAATTAGGCATATTATTATTGTCATATACATATCTTCTTGCTGGTATAAATAAAAATGAACCTTAGTATTTCTCGATAGCTTAACCGATCTGACTATGTTTGATTCAAAAATGTTCGTGAAGGCTCAAGGATGGCTGTTTTGGGAAGAAAAACAAAGTTCTGGGTAAAGTGACGTGGAATATTTTTATGTTCTGCCAAACTATTAAAGATATCGAAATATAGTCTTTGCGAAAGTTATTCGATGTGATGTGTATTTCAGGTCTATTAAAATCGAAAGATGGAAAATACTAAAGTTCAGTCTAAATGTCAAAGATATTGAAACGCTTTGTTTGCTAAAAATAAATAAATAGCAATAATCTAAAATTTTAACCAAACCGAATTCAAATGAAGTACATCCAATAAAAAAAAAGAATCGTCGAAATCGGTTGGATATTGAGTTATTCGTCCATTTATCGCGCACATACTTAATGCAAATTTAAGACTTATATGCTTTTGACATGGATGCCATTGTCCGATCTTGCTCAAATTAATGTGGAACCACACGGCAAGTGCCAGCTTTTGATTAAAGAAAGAATCATCAAAATCGGTTCACTCAGTCCGGAGTTCTGAGGTAACAAACATAAAAAATAAAAAAAAGATACAGTCGAATTGAGAACCTCCTCCTTTGAAGTTGGTTAAAAATGTATTCAACTTATGGGGTATTTACCATAATTAAGTATCATAATTAATTAAGGTACGGAGAAGGCACTTGATTTAGAGTTCCAAGGAATAAGCCAAACTATACATATTATGTAAGCGATATATTGAATTGTTGCTATGGCAAGTCATTCGAGGTGATGAGGATTATACATACTATAATGTATTCTGTATGGTATGTAAAAGTGGTATATAATATATCATAACATGTACTGGCAATTAAAAATCAAAACAAACTTAAGTAAAAAGCCACGCATACAAGGACTTCAGAAATATTTACATAAAAGATAAATATTCTAAGGCTATACAGTCATATTACTGTTACATAAGTAAAAGCCACGCATACTAGAAGTCCACGCATATTTATAAATTAAATTATAATCTAAGGCTATGCAGCCACGTTGCTGTTACTTAAGTAAAAAGCCACGCATGCAAGGACTCAGAAATATTTATATAATAGATAAATATTCTAAGGCTATACAGTCATATTACTGTTACATAAGTAAAAGCCACGCATACTAGAAGTTCACGCATATTTATAAATTAAATTATAATCTAAGGCTATGCAGCCACGTTGCTGTTACTTAGGTAAAAAGCCACGCATGCAAGGACTCAGAAATATTTATATAATAAATAAATATTCTAAGGCTATACAGTCATATTACTGTTACAGAAGTAAAAGCCATGCATACTAGAAGTTCACGCATATTATAAATTAAATTAATCTAAGGCTATTCAGCCACGTTGCTGTTACTTAAGTAAAAAGCCACGCATACAAGGACTTCAGAAATATTTATATAATAGATAAATATTCTAAGGCTACACAGTCATATTACTGTTACATAAGTAAAAGCCACGCATACTAAAAGTTCACGCATATTTATAAATTAAATTATAATCTAAGGCTATGCAGCCACGTTGCTGTTACTTAAGTAAAAAGCCACGCATACAAGGACTCAGAAATATTTATATAATAAATAAATAGTCTAAGGCTATACAGTCATATTACTGTTACATAAGTAAAAGCCATGCATACTAGAAGTTCATGCATATTTATAAATTAAATTATAATCTAAGGCTATGCAGCCACGTTGCTGTTACTTAAGTAAAAAGCCACGCATACAAGGACTCAGAAATATTTATATAATAAATAAATATTCTAAGGCTATACAGTCATATTACTGTTACATAAGTAAAAGCCATGCATACTAGAAGTTCACGCATATTATAAATTAAATTAATATAAGGCTATGCAGCCACGTTGCTGTTACTTAAGTAAAAAGCCACGCATACAAGAACTTCAGAAATATTTATATAATAGATAAATATTCTAAGGCCACACAGCCATGTTGCGGTTATATAAATAAAAAGCCACGCATACACGGTGCCCGTAAAGATTTATAATTCAATGTTTTAAGGCTACGCAGTCATGTTACTGTTTCATAAGAAAAAAGCCATGCATATACGATGCCCGCCAATATTTATAAATCAATGTTCTAAGGCTACGCAGTCATGTTACTGTTACATGAAACTGTTAAAAAGCCATGCATGCAGCACGGTAGCTGCATATATTTACAAATTAATGTTTTAGAGCTATGCCGTTATGAAGATTATTGAAAGCCAAACATGTCTGTTGGATATGAGTCATGTGACACCTATTCGAGATGTCTGATGGAGATGATTATATCATAATCGGCCGGCCGCATTTCACTGATATGAAATCGTGGGATGAAATAACAAATTGCAGGTTTTCAGAAAGCTACCCCAATCACAATGAATTACAAATATCAAGTACAGAAATGATGCAAGTATTATGTAAGGAATCAAAAACGTTATAATATATTCACATATTTGAGCCAGATTATGACAAATTAGTACAAGTAGTTATGAGTTCATGGTAACAGATTCGACTTTTGTGATAATTATATTCATTTTTATTACCATATAATATAATCCATAATAATTTATTAGATGTTTTATTATTCTTATTGAAATAATACAACAATTCATCCATACAGAAATAAGCACTTGCAAACTCAGAAGATATTAGTATTTACATCTAATATCTTTACTTGCTATGTAAATAGTAATCCTTTTGAGCTGCCGAAAAATAAAGGAAAATATGTGAAGATTATGATTTTGTCTCCATAGTAAAGAGACAACGAGGCACTGACTTCTGCAGAGAAGTTCTGCAGAAAAGAGCGCAGGCTGTTTTCGTGTAAAATCGACATCAACACTTTTACTAGAATCAAGTGACGGCTAGTGACCAAAAGGTTATTTTTATCAGTTTCCATACTTTTCCACGACAGTATTCAATAAGGATACCAAGGGCAAGGTTACCTACTGTAATTATTGAGTATACGTTAACAAATTGGTCCGATTTCATTATGCCTGACTCTGCGAAGCGGATACTAAAAAAAGGTTGAATGACAGTGCAGAGAAGTAAGTTTAGAGATTTTTCTCTAAAAAGCAATGCAGTCTGCGGCTCGTCGTATATTTCTGTATTACAGATCTATCAAGTTTACAGTGACGTTGATATTGAGGAAGCTAGAAGCACTAGATCTCCATCAAGACGTTGGAGTGGCCACATCACTAAGCCGAGTGTACGTGCAAGTGTGAGTGACCGTGCACGCAGGAGTACTAACTCACAAAGCATTCTCATAGAGAGTGCTTGATAACGATTGAAATCTCCCCTGGGAAGCAAAGGTAATCTGAATTCGTTTCCTTGACTATGATGGACTATAAAGGATCTTTTGCTACTATTTTAAATGTCCCTGTGACCTTAACAGTGTAAATACTGGTAGAATTAAATAGTTTAACATTAAATGAATTGCTGGCCAAAGGTTTGAATTTGTTAGTGACACGAGATGAAAAAATAATATCACATATGAAAATTGTTTAAAGTTGAGTTCTCATAATGCGCGGAGCGAGTTGTTTGAACTGTAGACATTATATTGACATCATGCATTATGTCTAGTTAAATGAATCAAAATTCTCAAGATTTACGTTTGAAAATTTCGAACTACCTTATAGACTTGCAATATTTTTATTTGCCATCCTTGTTCTTTTCGCTATACTTTGCATAAGTTTGATAAAGATAGAAACAGACTATGAAGCACAGTGACATTAAATGTGGCGCGATGCTTGAGCGCACTTATTAAGTGCTCTCACATTTCGCGATGTTTACACAACACTTATTAAGGCCGATTTGGGCCGCTTCACATTTCAGAGGCGTCATGTATTTGTCGAGCACCTATAAACAGGATCATGATACTGAATGATACGAGATGGAGACTGGGACTCAAGAAAGAAAGTTGTAGTGAAGTTGGAGGTGTATCTGTGTATGGGTGACGCATATTGAACACATAATTATGATTCACTCAATGGATATGCATATCGGCTGGGAGAGCCGTGGCAATAGAGGGATTTACTCGAGATTTTTTTTCAGAAATTATGTTGTTACTTTTAATATTTGAAGTAGACGACTGTGGTACATGGCTTGGGTTAATCTTTTTTCAAGGCTACATTTGACGTTAGTTAAAAATACAATTATGATCTACAAGAGTTGTATTTAGTGAAATACGAGAAGATCTTCATTTGACTTACTATGCTAGTAAGATATTTTTTTAACTTCCAATCACTTCAAATAAAATAGCTTTCACTCTATATATAAACCGTTAGACGGTAGTGTGAGAGACAGGAGTTGACATGTCTACAATTCAATTAGAGAAAAGTGGAGAACAATATGTGGACAGTACAAAGGGAGTTACAGATCCTAAATTGGGTACAGAAAAATATATCGATGAAAAATAAGTAACTGAGGCTAACAGATTGATACCAAACTTTAACCCTGCCCTCACATAGCGGTGTGAGTAATTGATGGTGAAAGCGATGTACAGAAACGGGAAACACGTGTTATACAACAAAGAAAATAAACGTTGGCTAACAAAGAATTTATTATTTTCAGATCTATATCGATGTTGGAATAAAATAATAATAATATAAAATTCCATTAAAATTGACGGAAATGCTATACTATATATTTAAAACTCATAATAAAAGCATTCTTATGAAAGGGTACTACAACTTATGATGAATGATTATTTTAATGACAAGACTGCTTGGACATGAGTTTTATAATATAGATTGTAAGTAGTTATTAAGTGCTATCTGTAACTGTGAGTAGGATAAAAACACCCCGGTAGTTTCTTGCTGCTTCTTCTCCCGGGCCCTTCTCACAGTAGGGCCTTGTTGAAGCATTGGCGTAGCTTGCATGACTTATAAAAAGTGTTTGTAAACCAAACCAATAAAAATATTTGAATTTTATACAATAAAGAAGGGATGTAGTGTCTATGCATAGCGGACAGTCTGTGGCTACCTGCGAGCGAGTGCAGATGTGCCCTCTGCGTATTCATACCTCACCTATTACAGAGTAAAGCGTGTGTATTATTGATCCTCCGAACACTACAATATTTATATCTCATATTGTTGATAGGAGACTGGCCATTATTGACTAAAGCAACGCGTATTGTTGTAACAAGAATTTTCTTGCATCCAGGTAAACAAATTAAAGCTAACATCTACGGCAAAAACCATGATATAATAAAGCGGATATGTATAATGTCATGCGATATGGCAAGGCGTACTGGTTATAATTTAGTTGGCTGTACTGTTAGTATTTGCGTAAATATTTTACATACATAACGTAAATTAATTGGCATCATCGGTTACTAATTTTTCCGGACACCAATGTGTGAACAACATATTTCATCGTCAAAACTGAATTAATTTTATACCATTATGCTCTTTAATAATATTATTTTCACAACATGAAGGTGACTAATTTGATTGAACTACTACATGGGTAGATATGTTTTAATTTGCAATTAATATGAAAATTAACAAGCACTGTTCTTATCTATCAAATTAATATAATAATCCTAATCTCTTATTGTTTTGTTTTCCTTATCGCAGTACTAGTGCTAATGCTAGGTATAATCCTTTCTGGCAATATTTTGCCTTTTAGCGTCAGTCTTCCTATCCTACTGTCCTATTAAGGCTACGATCCTATCCCGAAAATTTGTTTGGATTCTTGGGTGTTTGTATTTCCATCATGAGTTAAGTTCTGTTGTACTGATAATGATGAAAAATGGCACATAGAAAAACCATGTCTACTGTCAAGGATTAGAACCTATGATTCACTTATGCTGTATGTTCCGCTAGTTTATATGATGTTTGAAATTTCTTTTTAATAAACCTCACATCAACGGGCGAAGCTGCAGGCGAAACTAGTAATGAAAGAACTTCTCATTACAGCAATGCGGTTAAATTGAAAGATCGGTGTAGACGCTGATTCAGAGACGCGTATCCCCTCTGGGCGCGAGACTGCGAGCGTTGTTTTACGGTCGCCGTGCCGCCAACAAACTCCGGCAACTGGTTTATGATCCTAATTTATAAGTAAGCGGCATCGTCAGTATTTACGACTCTTTCTGCGAACCCTCTCGAGTGCGTTCAGCTCTGATGCCCTTAACACCAAGGAATCACATTCGTTAAGCGCTAGCATTGGAGCTTATGATTTAACTGTTACTCATATTGTTTCGACGCTATAACCACTGATAATAGACATGATTTATTTTTATACAGAATTGCACTTAGAAATTGAGAATTTATTCAAGGGAAAATGTACCTTAATATCAAAATTTTAAATAGTAGACGTATCTATATGTATTGTAAAGTAACTCCCTTCATCCTCAAAGTTTTTGACAGAGCGCATCTGCAGTTACGTTGTACCAGAATTGGAAATTAATACCAAACTGAACTGTTACTCACGTGTTCCCTCGCGACCATGTTTTATACTGTTTCTAAACTACAGTACTGATTTCCCAGACACATATTGTACTTTAGTGTACGTAGTTTATTGTGTATATATTAATTTATTTGCTTTGTTAATTACGATATTCATTTTTATGGGAAAGATATAACATCACTATGAAGTTCGCATATTGTATAGCGACAAATAAGGAGAATTAAGATTTACATAATATATACATAGTGAATACATAGGAGGTATAATTTAACATAGATAACATGAATTATAATATTAATCTAATTTAATGCATCTTCTTCATCTATAATTGCGGGAACACGAATCTTAGACTTAAGTTAGCTAGATATCGAGAAAGATTTGTGTATCCTGTGTTGGTGGACCTTAAAATAAATAAATAAATAAATAAGTTTGTCAACTGTTTAGTAGGATTTTATACCAATCTACATAACTTCTATCAGTATCAAACGAATAATGTTTTTCGTTTGCATGATTCAGTTGCAGTGACGGAAAGTCTGTTGAAAAGAGTTTACGGGAGGCTTTGGTTGACCCTTTACTTGTTCCTTAGGTACATACCATAACTTGACCCATGTGCTCGTTTGAAGGTAATTTGCTTAGAGAAACATTACTTTTCTTCGATAGAAAAACTTATGTGCTCGTTTGAAGGTAATTTGCTTAGAGAAACTTCACTTTTCTTAGATAGACTTTTCTTATATACGGGAGGTTTTGATTAAAAATGCGAGTAAACCGAATTATTGGAGCTACCTATTTTACTGAAGTTACCTGTTCTGTGGTATATGCGACCAATATAGGTGTTCTGTAAATGAATATTTAAATCCATAATATTCGCAATCATACGTGAATTAACATTTCCTCAGTTCGAAACTCGTCTTTGAGGTATTATGTTCCGAGACCGAAGTGATTACGTCACTGACGGCCGTTACCGCACGTTCATTTGTTGTGTTAGTCTGTTTATGTTGTGATGTTATTAAGTAGTTTAAGTTATCACGTTTTGCTTTAACGTATTTAGTATTAAAACTTTCAAATAGTTTATATTTTAACCTTGTCGCAATGAAAGAGTTATTTTGTAGTTATATGTTAATGTTTTACTACAATCCTACCTAAAGGTATGTTGTGATGTCTTGGGTAATAAAGCGCACTTAGAAGACACCTATAACTTGATGGCATGCACGTTATAATATAACCATACATAATGGAACAAATTAAAATATTTTTATTAGGCACAGGACAAGTACTTTAGAGTGCACGTTACTTATTATCATTTTTTTTATTAATATCATATTTTTTAGTCATTAAGACTTGTCGCTTCATTTCTATATTACCGTGGGAACACGAAAAAAGAATTAAGTCTAAAAGCTGTGCCAATAATAACTTTAGCTACAGTCATTTTGTTCAAATAGTATTATTACACAATTTTCTGTACTTCAGTAATAATGCCACATAGTTACAATACATACTTATTATCTATTAAGGAAAGGCACAACTGAATTTGTGAATATATATTCACTTTGCTAAGATATATATATCTTAGCATTGGGCTTATAAAAAGGGATTCTGATTAGCTGTTGAGCTCACGCAGGCTTCGCACTCTCCGTTAAAAGATAAATAAATGGGATGTAGGTAGGATTAAAATAAATAAATTGTGGTTTATATGGAGAAATTATTAAAAATAAATACAGTAATAAATATGCGAGTATTTTTATTGCAAACTAAAGCATTTTTATTGCACACAGATGCTTTTCACAGGTATGTACTAATAATCTATAGCATTAAAACACAAAAAATGTTTGTACGGATATCCTATACAGACTTTGAAACCATCCAACATATTGGTTGGAAAACTTAAAAGGTTTGAGACCACTAGAACAATTAATTAGGCACATTTTGGATGTTCGACTTTTTCCATACAATTTTTTTTTGCGTAGTAGCATACACCGGGTATCGAACTATCTACTAGTGATAGGACTTATTGGATAATTAAAATTGTGTATCAAAAGTTAAATAATAATTTTTAATAACCCATAGAGTTTGTGCTCTTAGACTCGTCTCTCCATAATTATCCGTAATTATTAACATTGGACTGGAAATAATTAAGAACTAAATGATGTATCTTGTGTGTCCACTGAGATGGGTTGGGAAGAAAAACTGAATGATAAATCTTCTTTACATTTGCACAGTGATATAGTGCAATGCTCATCGGTCACTTAGGCTGCGGGCACGGGATTTGCGGCGGGCGGCGCGATGGCGGTTGCGGCGCGGCGCGATTTGAAGCGATGGAATCAACAGTATGGCGTACTATGGGACCGGGCACGAGACCCGCGATTTCGAGCGGCGCGATGCGCGATGCACGGGCGGTGCGGGGCGATGCGCGGCGGCGCGGAAGAGATGGGAACAAACTAGATTGATAGTACATTATAATTGTATTGAATTATAATTTTAAAGTAATGGAAATTTATAATGAAGAACTTATTTCGTGTATTTCATCAAAAGCTGCTATATGGGACAGTAAAAACTTGCACCATATAAATATTCTCTAAATATTCTCCAAAATATAATCAAAATGTACTCATTCTCGTATAGTTTTAATATTTTTTGAATGACAGTTTTCTACTCTTTATAACGAATTATAAAGAGTAGAAAATTAGCCTAAATTACTTCTTCCTTTATTTATTGGATGAACACCATTTCTTGGTTATAATAATTCAGCTCTCATCAGGATACTAGGCTCCAATAATTCTCTTCGACGTAAACTCATGTTTTTCACAACGATGTTTGGCACAAAATGAAACATGTAGGTACCTCCATTTGTATGAAAACCAAGCGTCACTTTTTTCCGAAAGTTACTTTACGCTATCGCTTCAACAATAAAAGTATAAATAAACAGAATATAATATTATCATTCTTCACAACACTACTTTGGCGCGATTGAACGACTGTTTTTTCGTGCCCCGCAAGACACCGCTGCTAATCGCCCCGCGCCGCGCCGCGCCGCAACCGCCATCGCGCCGCTCGTCGCAGATCTCGTGCCCGCAGCCTTAGAGCAACATTTACGTAAAGAGCATGACATACGAGGTAACTGCATAATTATCATACCTATGTCCTTTTTATATCTGTATTTTGTATTCAAATACAGCAGCTGTTTTTAGTGTACGAGGATATTTAAACTCAGTTTAACACAACTAAATATTCCTTGTTAAGGCATACCCAGAAGTTTGGCAGTAATACTCTGTTCTTAAATTAATTATCCATGAAAGTAAAAAAAATGTTTTAACAATAAACAACATTAATCATTTTAATTTACGGTTTATATTACCATATCCTTTGAACATGAGGTATCGTGTCGCACATTGACAATCTATGGGGGCTTCATATGAAATTTTGCAAGCATAAATTAATTTTCAATTTGCCTTTGACGTTTCGCTGAGCCGGCCGACGTGTCTCTCAGGCAAGGTATTAACCCGAACATGACGCCCTGCGCCTATTCGTTGCACCATCATATCTCTCTATACAGCCATGTCTTGTCATACGAGTTATCACGAACATAACTTGAATCCTATTAATATTAATGAGAAAATTTGTGAAGATGTTTGTATGTTTTGACGTTTGGATTTTTGGATGTTTGTTCCTCAATCACGTCACAACTGCTTAACCGATATAGCTGAAATTTGGAATGGAGATAGGCTGCATTAACATATAGGCTATTTTTATCCCGGAAAAGTGAAGGGATTTATAAAAAATCGATATCTACGCGCACGAAGCCACGGGCATCTAAATCTAAATTAATTAATTAAGAATTTCGTTTCGAAACCACTCTATCGCGAGTAAAGCCGCGGGCAAAAACTACTACTACTATATACTGCTACTACGAGTATATAGCGTGGTTCAATTATTGTTCGATAACTATAATATATGTTTTATCAGTATTCAATTAAAATTAATTATTTTTAATCGAGTGAGGTTTAAAATAAAATTGCTGCCATCTTTTTTAAAATTACTGTCTAATAAAAATTAAATATACATTTATTTGTAGTCTACACTGGAACTTAATATTTGCAGTCAAATTCGTATCAAACCCCAACAATATGTAACTGTCCTATTCTATTATTTGATTAACCAAAACTAATGTTAACAAGGTTGTAATACTGCGTGATTCGGTCGAGTTATTCGCTCCACTACACTTTGCCGCTTGAACTTGTGGTAAACTTTCAATCAAATCATTAACTAAAATCTATCACACTCACATCGCACTGTGGCTTTTAATTTACAAAAATGTTGCAAATATTTTTTTGAATGTAACTATTCAACAAAATAGATGACCAGCTACTTGATGGTAAGTGGTTACCATCGTTACCATCATTCTGAAGTCCATGACTTCAGAAAAAACCAGCCAAGCGCAT
Source organism: Thymelicus lineola (assembly GCA_963932265.1). Taxonomy (NCBI): domain Eukaryota; kingdom Metazoa; phylum Arthropoda; class Insecta; order Lepidoptera; family Hesperiidae; genus Thymelicus; species Thymelicus lineola. The sequence goes on along the minus strand of OZ010687.1, from coordinate 7,694,909 downwards.
GTCAGGCCACGCGCAATAAAGGGTTCTGTTATGTATGTTAAAAAATTAAAGTTAAAAATGGTTACTATGAGTTATCTATAGAATACAGATATAATAGGTTGTCGCGGATTTATTTTTAGAACTTTTTGTCATTCGGATATTCTTCTCCACTGATTTTTGCGGACAAAATTTGTCCTATCTCTTTATAATATTGGTATAGACTAATATACAACCTGTATTTTTGTACATATTAAATAAAACTATTATATAATTTATTATTCAACAGCGTGGGGCTATTGTGAGCGAAGAGCTAAACAATAGTGACACTTACAACGTATTTAAGTAAAGGAAAATATCGAGTGAGGCTGCGTTCGCTTGAAACTTTATAACCGATGAAATGCAACATGCAAAATCCATTCGGCCAATTTTTAGGACAATTTTGAACTGAATATTTCATCATAATTTATGTATTTTAGGAAAGCTGTTTTAATTTTTTTTAATTTCTAGATACATTTTGAACAATAGAAACTGTAAGCATTGTTATTGTTATTGGGTTTTAGTGAGTGACTTAATTATGAAAATGCTTATAATTAACCCAAATTTGCTCAGGTGCAAGGTACTGAAAATGAAATCAATGTATAGGCTGAAATAATAATAATACAATCTAAATAGATGACAATTTGTAAGACAACCAAGCGTGTCACATTATTTCTAAACACTGGGACGGCGAGTTTGAAGAAGGAAATTCTCCGTCAGAGCGAAACCGATTCGAAACCGTTTCAGGCAGTTGCATCGATCTTACATCAATCGTATTAAAAGTGCGCCCCTGGAAAGATAATTTGGAAGAATGAGAGCCATGAGATTGAGGGATATGTCTGTGGTAAATACTTCATTCACAGTACAATCAAAATAACTGATGGCATCAAAGCATCTTCTTCGCTGAAATATCTTTAGTTGTTATCAAAGCATTAGGGTAAGTCCAGACTATGAAACATAACATGTAATTAAGCATGTTATTAACATTTTAAACAGTTATTTAGCATATTTCATATGGACGAAAAGCAATGTTAACATGTTTTGTGTACTAATTATAAACATGTTACATAATCTGAATGAACTCTTACTTTTATTTTGCTTTCGACGAAGATATAGGTAAATAAATAACCGTAAACAATAATTTATCGGTAATAGATCTACTTACTATTCATACTGTATGAGACTAGCTTAATCACTCGATATTTGTTCATCGTTCTATGAGAGGTTACCAAAACAATAAAACATTTCAAAGTACTTTTATAGTGTATGTTGCCGCAGTTACCGGAATACGGCTCAAATATCCGTCGTTGTGCGATGGTTCGTCGACACGAAAGAGGAAGGAGGTTTCAATGCACTTGATTTATGCGCCATGTAATGGCCGCTGCGTTGCATTTGTGGCATGCAATCACTGCATCTAGCATAGGCTCGTTTCATATTTATTTATTCTAAACTCTGAATAATTTTAAGCTCCAATTTTCGTTTACTATTAGTTTACTTATGCGAAGATTAACTGATGATTAAGTTAGTTTGATTTTTTCCTGCTCTTGTGATTATATACGTGTAGTGTAGGAACATGTAATCCATACTGATGACATGGGTATTGATAGATTTTAAACCAGGTGTGTTCAAGATAATTATAGTTGGATGGGTAACTACTTATGTCAACAATTTTTGAGTGCTTCTGTCTTTCGGAGGGCAGGTAGGCCGGAGGCTCTGGAGGCCTTCGGGTGGCATGAGAAGTTTTGACTTGGTTTGGTTTAAATTTAGCTTTTAGGTAGGTATTGTTAATCTTTGATTTCATATTGTATTCCGGGTGCCTCCGTGTAGCCGTAAATAGTGGCAGTTTATACAATTGCTGATGTTTACGATAACGTCATTATTATAATAAGTATAGCAATTGAAAAACTGTTTCTGTTACAAAATAAATATTTGCAAATATCTATCTTATTTGACTCCACTGAAACAAGTTGGATTCTTGATCATGGAGGTAATTGGAACCACATTAGCAGCTGAGACTAGCGACAATGACTAAAAGTTATCACCTTAAATTAAAACAAGTAATATCTGACCACGTGGAATGTGACTTCGTGTAACACCAATCTATCTAATACCTGTAAACGAGCAATTCTTATATATACATACATATATTCTTGGAGTTTCAGAAACAGCTCCAACGATTTTCATACAATGTATGCGGGGGTTTCGGGGGCAATGAATCGATCTATCTAGGACTCATTTTTAGAAAATGTCGTTTTATCCGTATTTTCAGGCAATGAAAAACTGCTACAATATACTCTTTCTGACATTTATTACCGAGTAACAATACTAAAGCTACTTCAGTATATGACGTAGTTAAGCAACACTAAACCGAGCAAAGATCGGTCATCCGGGTACTGATATTATTATGATCGAAAAAACCCGTACAGCTGCGCACTTGTATAATAATAAGTATCATAATTGCAACTAAAATATCTTTGTATATTATGATATAATAAAGCAAAAATGCGTTGTCAGAATACGCGTGCTCATTCGTTGCTAATTACGATTGAGCCATGCAGAGCGCTTCACGCATCGCACTTGTCGACGCGAGCGTACGAGTAGGTCGCGAGGTTCCAATATTATGTACAAATCAGGAATCATGTGTCACTAGTGTGTATGGTTTTCGAAGCGCAAAGTGCTACGTTATTCAACTTAATGGCTATTAGTTTGGTTCGTTAGTGGAATATTGCTAACGAATGTGCAGCGGCCGCGCATTCCGGCGGCGGCGTGGTGAAACGCTCAATTAGCACACACACTGCTCGCTACTCTACTATTCTACCTCGATTTTCATATAAAACGTCAGTAATCACGTCACGCTATACGAGTAATATAGCGCAACAACGTTCAATGGTATTGCAAGGATGTTTGGCTTAAAAGTGCTTTCAACGAATTTAACGTACTTACGTATTTAAAAATGTGAATTTATTTCTATGAGAGAAATATTAATATGTCAAAGAAAACTAGTGCTATAATCTGAACGTGATGAATTATTACAGAACAGATTTTTAACACAACGATCTATCCGAAAACATTTCGTTGAAAAGAATAGCTTGTCTTATTAAAGCATATCTGGTAACGGAAGACGCTCAGAAGTCGGTTTGCCGTGATGGAGATGATTAATATGGCTCATTTGTGGCACGCGCTCTCTCCGTAGAGCAGCTACGGGGCTACGGGCCCGCTACACGCTGCTACGAAACGCTACGTGCCCGACGTACATCGTTTACGCTTCCGCACGGAGAATTTATTAGATCCCACCCCATTTATACCTTTTATCTCCATTATGTATTTAATGTCGTCTCATTGGTACAGTAGTGTGTTTGGCTAAAACAGATCCAACACACTGTTGCCTTAGTTAGTATAATTTACGGAATTAATTTTAACATTAATGGAGAGCAATCGAGACGACCCTGTAGCCTAGTTGGTAGCGACCCTACCTGCGAAGTGAGGGGTCTGGGGTTCGACTCCCGGCCGAGACAGATATTTATGTGACAGATAAATATTTGTACTCCGGTCATGGGAGTTATTGTGATATGTTATGTGTCGTCCATGCCACCCGCGATACAGGTAAATAACCTACTGCAAGGAACTTTATCCCCATTTCCAAAATACCGTGATACAGATAACGTTTAATCTTTACCTTGTGCTTATATAAAATTTTTCACCCTTTTAACTTCAAAACTGACAAAGTTGCCATACTGCCCCTAATGGATTAATTAAGAGGTCGCAAGTGCCCCCTTAATTAATCTATTAGGGGATGATTTTCCATAAAAACCCATTACTTTTAAATTTTGTTTCTAATCTTGAAAATTTATAATACAGATATATTTCTCTAAAACATATAATAAATTTTCATGTTTTCAACTTCAAAAATTGCGAAGTTGTGTACTAAGTTCCATCCCCTAAATTAATCCCTTAAGAGATGATTTTGAGATTGAGATTGTGTTAAAGTTAACTTGTATTTATTTCATATTTATAACTCTAAAACTGACGAAGTTGGTTTGTATGAAAGTGACTTCTAACCCCTATTTTTTGGTGATTTCTTAGATATCTTGTTTAATCAGTGTATCGTTTTTCATTTTTATATAGATAGATAATGTAGATTTTAATTGTTTCCTTTAAGTATTAAGTACTGAATCAAGGAAAACACGTCTTAATCTAATCTTTTACTGTTTGATTTCATTAAAAAGCTTCTAAAAGCCCGATGTTATTGTTATAATTGGTTTCTAATGCCACATAAACCCCCCAAACGTGTTGGAGGAATGGACTGGGAGATAAAGTGCACGGACTTCGTACGCCTTCTTACAGTCCGCAGAGTGCTTCATTTTATTTTTAACGTAAAAGGACGTACAATATTTATTTTATTGTTAACTCTATTGAAACTGTATAATTCAAGAGACATTCCTGACTGTACTTTGTTCAGACAGACTGTAATAACAAGTTCTCTGCGTAGCAATTATAATACGGAAATAAAACTTCAAGCATAGTACAAGTCAAAGTTGTGAGACCAGACGACAATGTAAATTTATACAAGACATATTCTGTAATGTATTGAAAACTTCTGTATGTATAATTTGATATCGTATTTTATGTTTTTAGGTAGCTTTGTATTGGATGGATAGTTTTTGAATATAAAGAAACATTTTCAAATAAAATAATACAGAATGTGTTCAACAATTATTATGAAATTGAAGGTTGAAATAAAATGAAATGAAATGATATAATCTTATTTATGTAGGTATCACTGATACACTTATGCACGTTTTTTTATTCTACTAGCTTTTCAGAATGGCTTTTAGAATTGGAGATTTGGAGATCTTCCGCCAGGCGAGGTGAGGTGTGTTGTCTTGGTGTGGCCGAGCCCTGACTGAACTTTTTAGAGCATTTGTATATTATGATAGTGATTGTAGAAACTTCGATAGCGTGATTCAGGTAGACATGACGTCATTGTGTGGCACGTGTTCGTCGTCGCCACAAAGGAGAAGAAAATCCGTAATGAACTCCTCAGCACATCTTTAAAAAATAAAACTTATATTTATTACAAAAATAGGTATTATCTAACCTGAGCAGAACTGGTTGCCTAGCTGGTCATTTCTATGTATCCTTATCATTTATATATTCATTTATGCTATAATAACCCTTGCCTACGAGTTAAATTTTTACACGTTTCTTGAAAGTTTCCACCGTCAAGTCAAATAGTTGCTTTGGGTTATTATAAAATTTTACATCAAGCCCCATAAAAGAACGCTGCAATTTAGAAAGTCGGTACGAAGAGGTAACTAATTGATGCATCCTTCTTGTTTGCCGATTTTAAAAGTTACAATTTTGTTTGTATGTTATGTTATTTCGTATAAAGACTAAATTATTATAAATAAATTGGAATGCTACTGTAATATTTCTTTAAATTTGACGCACAAAAACTCTATTTTGGAATGTTGAATTTATAGAGATCTGAATTTCACGTACTCGGATTTCAACAAGTTTGACGCCACCAAATTCTCTAAAAGCGTCGGCTTTTATTGTATCAGGATTACCCTTAATCCAAGAAACACTCATTCGTGAAACTCAACAAGGTTTGGTACTGAATTCCAAGTACATTATTATTTAGTTATTTATTTATTTATCTATATATATAAAATTGAAAAGAGATACACTGATTAAACAAAAAATCTCAGAAACTACCCAACCGATTATGATGAAATTTGGCAGGGAGATAGTTTATGCTAAGGAGACGTCAGCTAAGAACGGATTTTTGGAAATTCATCCCCTAAGTATAAAAATAGGGGTTAGAAGTCATTTTCATACAAGCCGACTTTGTCAGTTTTAGAGTTATAAATATGAAATTTTTCATGTAAGTTTATAGTAATAAATAAAAGTTAACTTTAACACATTTTTTTGAAAAATCATCCCTTAAAGGGTTAATTTAGGCGTTTTATCATAGTATGCAACTTCGTCATTTTTGAAGTTAAAAACATGAAAATTTACATATCAGCTCAAAATTAGAAACTAAATTTAGAAGTATTACATTTTTTTTGGAAAATCGTCCCCTACTGGATTAATTAAGGCGGCGCAAATTAGTATGGGAACTTCGTCAGTTTTGAAGTAAGAAGGGTGAAAATTTGCATTTAAGCTTATAGTCAGACACAAAAAATAATTGTATCACGGTTTTCTGGAAATTCATCCCCTAAAAATAGGGGTTGGTAGTCAATTACATACAAATCAACTTTGCCAGTAAATTTTGCCAGTAATAACTCTAAAAGTTATAAATATGATTTTTTTATGTAAGTTTACAGTTACACACGTTTCTTTTTTTGGAAAATCATTCCTTAAGGGTTAATTTAGGCGATGAAACTTAGTACACAACTTCGTCATTTTTGAAGTTAAGAACATTTAAGAAACTCTTAAGTGTGCAAGTTAGTGTGGCAAATTCGTCAGTTTTGAAGTAAGAAGGGTGAAAATTTGTATGTAAGCTCATAGTCAGACACAAAAAATAACTGTTTCATGATTTTCTCGAAATTCATCCCCTATGGGGCAAAACTAAGGGGATGTAAATATTTAAGAAACTTTGTCATTTTTCAACTCTGAAGTAATGTAAAACTTGATATGTAAGCTTATAATTAAGAACAAAAAATAACTGTAACAGGTTTTTTTAGAATTTCATCCCCTAAGAGGTAAATAAAGGGGTTGCAAATTTTTCAGGAACTTCTTCATTATGAAAATTAATATGTAAGCTTATAGTGAGAAAGAAATTTTGTATAGGGGACTTTACGGATGGGAGGGGGAGGGGAGAGGGACAAAAAGCAGGAAAGAGACCGGGGGCGGGAGAGGGAAGGGACAGGGACAGGGAGCGGGAGTTGGACCGGGAACGGGAGAGGGTGGGAGAGGGAGCAAGAGAGGGAAGGGACAGGGAGCGGGAGTTGGACCGTGAACGGGAGAGGGTGGGAGAGGGAGCAAGAGAGGGAGAGGGACAGAGAACTGGAGAGGAAGAGGGGCAGGGAGCGGCAGAGGGAGAGGTACTTGAAGCTGGAGAGGGACTGAGAGTGGAAGAAGAAGAGAGAGAGAAAGAGGGAGAGGGACTAATATTGAAATTTATAATCAATAAATAACACATCAATAACGTGTTAGAGCACCAAAAATTTGTTTTTAAAATTATTGTCTTTCTGTCTGTCTGTTTGTCTGTCCGGGCATCACATTAAAATCCTTGAACTGAGGAATGATTGTATCGTAGGTTTTACTTTATAAATTCAATATAAATTAACCTGTTATTAAATTTTCTTCTATGAGGGGTACAAAATAAATATGATAAGCATAATTTCCGCGTGCGAAGCTGCGGGCAGCTGCTAGTATATTTATATTATTCAACGCGGCATTTGACTAAACTCATGTAGCTTGTGTATGTGTGTGTGTGTGTGCGCGCGCGTGTGTGTGTGTGTGTGTGTGTGTGTGTGTGTGTGTAATAGAGAGAGAGAGAAAGAGAGATATGAAATTTACTTTTTGTTGGTATGAAGATTATTTGTGTAAAAAGTTCCGACGACCTGTCCATTAAACCTATCAATTTAAATTCTATGGGTGATCCCGTTAAGGTATAATAAAGTAAACCGAAAAAAATCTTTTATGATTACATTACATAATAGATATGTCGTAATTTATTGACATGATATTCGTTTTGACACACTAACTATAATAAAAATATTACATTTTACACAGAAAGCTTACTTGTTATATAATTAGAAATATACTTATGGACAAATTTATATAAACGCAAATAAAAGCTTTGATTTCTCCTGTGGTAATTATCATACATACTGGCCTCAAATATTACAAAATTCCATGTAAAAGGAACGTATTATTATATATTTTTGGAGTTTACCTCTTCAAGAATCGATTTTCATACAATTATAAGCCCGGGGTATGAAAATTTATGGAGATTAAAATCAAACCGTTGCATTACGTTATGCGTTAGTTTTGTAATTCGTAACAAAGAATCGAGATGCCGTTGTTACAGATTTACTAATCTATATATTTTATAATCATTCGTAAGGAAACTCAAGTCGTGCGTCGGAGCTGACACACAATTTTTTTTATCATAATGTGACAATTATTATGTGATTAAAAGAGCTCGTGAGTAAATAAACTGCCAAGTCTATTTTACTTGGAATGTTTTTGGTGGACAAAGCTTACAATATAGTACTATGCAATAAACGGTAAAGAGCAAGGATCATCTCAATCCCAACAAAATCTATAACAGCTTTGCAAACATTTGCGTAACAGATACCTGTGACGTAGAGTGAGGTATGAATGCAAATGCGCCAAATAGCGTCCTTACATGCAGCTAGACCGCTGGTGGAATTTTTCAGTGTGCAACGGTGCTGTCCCATGCGAATCCTTGTAAATTTATGACCCTCGCTCTCGCAATGTCCAGTTTAGAAATACTGGTAATGGTCCTTTCTTCGTACATCATGTCGAATATCTATCTAAAATACTAAGATTAAAATGCAATATTATGTATTGAGTGTTAAATTACTGCTGTAAGACCATTTGTAATGTAGGTCTTATTTCAAGGTCTTTCGTCGATTTATTATACTTTTAACTAGTTCTAGGATTACGTATGTTAGTCGTTAATTTCATTATACATGTAAACGTCTTTGATCCCAAATGTTAACGTTGGTCCAACGTTATATAATTGCTTCTTGTAATTTGTTTCTGCTGAGAAACAAATCTGCTGAGACGATAGTATTATCCTTTCTCGAACTTGAAAAAATACCGTACCAAATTGATCTTTATATGACATGTGTTAAAATTTATCTCCAGCCCTCCTTATTTAGTATTTTTGGTAACCACAACAAGAAGTGTAAAGCATAAGGCATTAAATTGGGATATCACAAAATGTATCCGGTATGTAAATACCAAAGTGCAGTTTTCGAAGTGAAACATAGCATTTTACAGTCGTTAATACGCACGGGACTGCTAGTCGCGAGCGCCCGACGGCCGACCTGCAAAAGTAAATTTCAAATGTAAAAAATAAAGCTGCACGAATACAACTTTACTACTATTCCGGCTTAGACTTGCATAATATAGGAGGTTGCCTATTTTATGTGCAACATATAATGATAAAAGTAGTTAGCTCAGTTTGAAAATGCCATTCTCGTGTGAAGGTAGTGGGTTCTAATCCAGCAGTTCATACATTGTTGTCAGCGTATTGATATATTTTGTATTTCTGATATCTGCACACATGCACATTTATCGGGTTTTAAGTAGACTAAAAAAACAATAATAATATAGTGGCACGAACTGCACTCCAAAACTGGTTCGCACAGAATATCAGTGCTGTGGTTCTCCACAGCAATTACGGAGTGCGATCCTTTTCCATAGTGCTTACAGCAGCTTAACTATAATCTTATTGTTTTAGTTTTTTTTTTATACCCATATCTGCTTGTAACTTGGAATAAAGTATTTCTTTCTTTCTTTCTTTCTTTCTTATATGTGAATTTAAAATAGGTGTGTGAATTCTTCCAATAGTACTTAGTAGATTATTCAAGAATTATAATAATAATATCTACTGCAACACTGCGCTCTACATCCCCGCAGTGGACATTAAATGCTTACACTGTGTTGAGAAACTCGAGTCCAGCAGTGGGACTGGGTTCTGATAAATCAAAGACATTGTTACGACATTACTCTATGGTGCAGACTTGTCGCGTACGCTTACGCATCTGTGCCATTCACTTAGTCTGTGGCAGAGGCTTCATCGTGATTGGCGCAAATTTTAAATTTCATGAAACGTATCTTTTCCCTCGACTAACCAAATTTGATTTTATATAACGTTACATTAGATCATTAGATGGCAATAACGATCACATATACGCGCATCAAATTTTTAAATATTGTACATTACTAACCCAGTTCTGTAATAAACGCATATAACGAAGATTTTTCCATTTAATTGCAACGTCCGAATAAATCGCAATCCTGCGCAAACAGACATTATACATACGAGTATGACCAGACATATAAACGTCCTTAGCAATGAGCATTGAATGCTGACATAAAAAAGGTCAAAACATTCATACACTATTAAAAATGCCTTCGAAAACATAGACAAAACACTTGTAAAAATATAAGACGTAGTTTTGACTATCGTAAATACATTTGAATAGTAATATCTTTGTAAGATGGATACAAGAGTCTTGTATGCGACATAAAGCTGGATTCGGTGCGATCCGTAGGGCTAGAGGAAATAAAGTTATGATTTATGTAAGTGAAATGTGTTTCAAACAACGCTTTCGGTATAAGTACTCGCTGTTGTAGCGAAAAATTTCACTATGTCAAGATTATCCTTATACAATAATGTCGTAGACCAGGTTTGTGTGAAACAATTTGCTTTTCTAAAAAATATTCGCTAAATTGATAATTTCAAATGCAAGACCAACTGTCTATATTTTATCTATTCCAAAATATAACGTGATAGTTTAATTCAATATTGCAAAGTTTAATCTGGTAAATACATAATTTTCAAAATGTTGTACATTTCAATGGTTAGTAAATTCACACTATTTTACAGCTAATGATGCTTGAAAATATAATTACCGTTTAACTCACTCATTGTGGTTTAGATTCAATGTAATTTTATGTTAACGGTTACCATGTAGATTCCATGTTATAACCAGAGCGGTTGATGTCAATTACTAAACTCAAGCGGTTTGCAGATAGATGTACCTAACATGTGGAATCCGATGCAGTATAATAAAATTGTAACTGATATACCGAATGAAATTGTAGCGTATAGCGTAATGTATGTGCGTGAAATATAAAAACTATCGCTGGCATTGAAGTATAATGTCATAGAACAGACATCTCGAACAAAATGTGTCCTGCCCGGGAGGTTCGATTTTTAAAATTGAGCCCCTGTTCTCTTTTCAAAATCGAACGAATCCATTGAAGATTGAAGCCACGTGGCGCCAATGCATTGGGACATACATGGTGTTCACGGTGTCGGTTCTATACGCTAGTAATGATCGCTGGGGGTGTTTATTAATGCATTAGATCGGCTGTAAATGACAATTCAATTTTTTTTCTGGTGTCAGTAGACTTATTCTCGCTAATATTAAAAACAGCTCAACCGATTTGAATATGGTATTTATTGATGTACCTATTATTGTAAGATTGAGGTAGCGTTTAGCCTAGCCACACACTACGGTTTTTCGCCACTACGGAGAAATGCCATAAATTTTTACCCGACTGCCACGAAAGGGTTATGTTTTTCGTGCGTAACTTGTATGTATATGAATGAATATATGAATATATGAATGTATGTATATATGTGTAATATTTTTTATTACCTCATATCTTCTTAGCCACTGGACCAATTTATATAATTAAGATATTGTTGGGTTCGTCATTAAAACTGAAGTGTTCTTAGATAGTGCCTTTAAAAAAACAATATGGTGGCTGTAAGATGCCATTATTTGAAGTATTAAAAAATAAAAATAATTCGTATAATGCAATATGGGTATTAAATTAAAGAGCTCATCATAAGGATTTCAAAAAGATATATCATGATAGCTTTTTTGATAGCAGGCGGGTTTTTTAATTTTCCAATTTATAGTAATGTAACAGAGAGTTTTGAATTGCCTTGCGAACACAAAATAAAACCTAGTGCGTGGGCTGAATGAAATTTTATTTGTTTCGTCTATAAATAAAAAATATGTTATTTTAATTTCATAAATCCTGTCTAAAACTATTTTCCAGTTAGGACAGTCCGGTTTGAATTACAGTTGATACATTTAATTTCACGAAAAAAGTTCAGAATTTATCAAACAAAGTGTTCTCATAATGCGATATTTGTTGCAGGATCCCGTACGCTGACAAAATCACTCCAGAACCAATTTTGAACAACAATGCGAGTCGCGATATAAAAGCGGACTCGATCAGAAACAGTTATAATAGCCAATTCAAAGTTGGTATTTACGGCTGGCGGAAGAAATGTCTCTACATCTTGGTGATGGCGCTTATGTTCATGATGGTTATCAATCTTGCACTCACGCTTTGGGTTCTTAAAGTTTTGGATTTTAATTCGGTGAGAATATTTTCGTTACTTCTTTATTTTCGTTACCCGACACAACCCTTCCTGGTTGTGTTTTTCGCGCGTATCTTGTATGTACGTACGTGTGTATGTATGCATTTAATATTCTTATTACCTCGTATCTTCCAAGCTACTGAACGGAATTATATGTACATGTAATTAAGATATCGATGTATTCGTCTTAATAACCCAAGTGTTCTTAGATAAGGCAAATTAAATAAGAACAAATATGGTAGCTGTGAGATGCCATTGTTTGAAGTATCAAAAAATAAAAATAAATCGAATAATGCTTGCTCAGGAGGCATCTTAAAAAGCCATAGCTTTTCTCTTGAGTTGATTTTATTTTTGTTTTTAGGAGGGGATGGGTCAATTACGTATAGTTCCGGGAGGGCTCCAGCTACTAGGCCAGGCTTTAATGTTGGACTCACTATTCGCATCCAGCATCAAGTCACGTCGAGGGCAGCCCATTTCCATCGAATCTTCGAGAAATTTCACAGTTTTAACTCGAGATTATCATGGTTTACTACAAAGTAGATTATTTTTAGGTAAGTCATAAAATCTAGTCTTTCATTTATGAAATTCTAATCCGTTTTTATAAGTCTTAAAGAAATAAGTAAACTAGAACAACAGTGTAACAGTGAATTTCCTAGCCCACTTGTAGGCGTTTGTTTTCCGAGATAATCTTAAAATCCGCTGAACAAATTTTGTTGCGATGTTCGCCGTTTGTTAGCTAACTTGCCTGAGAAAGATTTTCATGTATTTTTAAGTTAAAAATGAATGTAAATTGTTCTGCCAGTGAATTTTTTTATTCATTTACAATTTCATGTATTATGTTATCCGTGAATACTTTCATAAAGTAGGTTCTTGTCATTGAAATGTAATTTGTTTATGTTAATATATAACATAATACGTACATAATTACTCTAAGAGTTTGTCCATTTCAAATATCTTGTTGTTTTTCTTTTTCAAATTCTTATAATATTTTTGCCAACCTAACCACCACCAGGGTTCAGAAGGCTCAGGACCGGTCTGATTGGCGTATATTAGGGGAGGCCTATGTCCAGCAGTGGATCTCTAAAGGCTGATGGATAGATGGATGGATGGATGAAGCACCACCAAAGTTACCACCAGGGTCAATCGGAAAAAAATATTATAATTATATATTAATTCCAAAATCTGTAATAGGTCATGACCGTTTGGAGCTAAACGTAGCACGACTAGAAGTAAGGGATGCCCGAGGGGTTCTAATACTGGGTGCATCAGAAGACGCTGTCACAATGGGTGCTGAGAACCTGATCGTGGCCAGCCCTGCTGGAGCCACCTTCCACACTGCTGTGCAGACACCACTCGTGAGAGCACCGCCGTCAAAGCAGCTTGTGTAAGTAAGATTTATTTACTAGTTCATCCAATGTATACTATAATAAAACTCAAAGTGGCTGTCTGTCTGTTTGTCTGTCCGGGCATCACATAAAAACCCGTGAACGGATTTCGATGAAAATTGGTAACGTTGTTACTGATACCCTGGGTCATATTTTAGACAACTTTTCATCCTGGGAAATTAAAAGCTTTCCCGGGAAAACAGGATAAAAGTTTGAATAAGTAAATACAATTTTCGTGCAAAATGTAAAATGCAAAGCTGCGGGCAACAGATAGTACTATTATAATTTATAAACTATGTAAGGAATATTTATTAATTTCGTTTCATCAGTGCATTTTATTTATTATTATTATTATTATATAGTAATAATTGGTACGTAAAAAAGAAAATTTGCATTAAAATGTATATGAAGTTAAATAACTTTCACTATACAATTGCTATGACAACATTTTGTACAATATTAATACTAAACTAAAAATAAATTAATGTACTATTATATATTTTGTGCTAGAGATCAAAATAAAATATTAATTTATGAGATATATATATTTGAAATTATCAAAACCCATCGAAATTTATTATAGGACCACCGGAATTAAAATCCGAAGCACCGGAATCAGAAATAATAAAGGCAAGATCATTTATCTTTATTTGCAGTGAAAAATTGCAGTAAGCAACAACAATTTTTAACGTTGATTAAACTCAAAAAGAAACAAAACTGTTCAAGTAACCTGTTTAATTGAGGTTTTTATGCCTTGAGCAGTCAAACGAGCAGTCTGGTCACCTAATGGTAAGTTTTCACCACCGTCCATGGACATTAGCAACACCGGGGGCGTCTGCGTCACCAATTCGTTGTCGGCCTAGAAAGAAACGATAGAACCGCTTTTTCAAGGAACCCAAATCACAGTTTACTCGTGCGAGCTACCAAATTACGCGAGTATTGACCTGTGGACCAACGCCAGGTATCCAGGTGGTGTTGATGGAACCGACACCGTGATGAGCGGTGACGAAATTCAACCGCAGGTATTAAACCAAAAAGTTCTTCAGAACAATCCCATTGTACAGACGCTAGAATACGCAGAGAGAGCCTACCTACTCCTATATCTTTCCTTAACTCAAGTAATTCTAGTCTGTCTGTAAGCTTGGGATCTTCAACGAGACGAATGGCCGTTGTATTCAGTTGGACAGATTCACTTGGCCAGCTATGGTTCCGGCCTAAAGGTGGGAGCAGTACTCCATGTGTGGTCTAATTTGCGCCTTAAAGAACATCAACCTTTGCTTAGGCGTGAAGTACTGCTTAGATCTATTGAGCACTCTCAATTTCTTTGCTAGTTTGGCTTTACTATAACCAAGTGGTCCCAAAACTAAACTTCATTCGAAACGTTGACACTAATATCCCAATGCTAGGAAAGTATGAGGAATGTTCTCAAACTGTGGTGCTATGACGAACGGGGTTTTTAGCGGTTAACGCGCATACTTGTAAAGTAAATACGTTACTATCATGTAGATCACTAAACTATGTATATAAAACTATGCGTTATTGTAGTTTACCTTTACATATTAATTTTCTACCTCGCTGTCTTAAAAATGCACTTGGGAAATTTACCCAGATAGATGTACATAGCTAGTACGATGATTATAGCAAGCAAAGGGCGTCATTACAGGCAGGCAGTGAACACAACAGACGACTGCGGATAATAATGATACAAGTCGGGAGATATACCTGCAACTTGTACATCTTTATGAGTCTTCATGTCTGAACAGTGTAGCGAGAGATACCTCTACCTTTGTTGAAATGTTCTTACTTTGAAGTGAAACTATTTAAAAAAGTATTGGTGTTATAGAAGAGTTAATCGTATATAATGGTATATAGTCAGTATAAAAATGAATGACAATTGGCATGTGGGCCACATATTTTTTATGGCCTTTCAAATTAAGAGATAAGGAAAGGGGAAATTCCATTATAATAATATATGAGGGGAAAATGTTAATTACTGTTGATATATCAATAAAGTTATTGATTTTTTATATATTATTATGTCAAAAAATTATTTAATTTTTTCTTTAAGCGTATAAGCTTGATTAAACTAACAAACTTATATAATCCTTACTTACTTACATTATATTATATTGTAATCATATTATAATATACTATAATACATTAAAAACGCTATTATATAATTATAATATTACTTTAAGACTGACGTAACGTAAAAAAGCGTCAACATGGATATTTACTTTTACATTCCACTTCTAGTCTGGAATCTCCGACGCGCTCATTAGAAATGCACGCCGCCCAGAGCATCGCGCTGGAGTCGCGCGCGGGAGACATCACCGCGAGCTGTCTCACCACCTTCCGACTGCGCTCCGTCGCCGGCGCGGTAAGGGACTATTTTTGACAAATACGTGACATTTTTTAACCCCCGACGAAAAAAGAGGGATGTTATAAGTTTGACGTGTTCGCGTATCTCTGTATCTGTATGTCTGTCTGTGGCATCGTAGCTCCTAAACGGATGAACCGATTTTGATCAAGTTTTTTTTTCTGATAGGTGACTTATTCGAGCGTATTCTTAGCTATGTTTAGTGTAAATAAAACTGTTGGGGGTTTTTTCAATTTTAATTTAATATTATTAACAAATACGTGTCACTTTGTCTCCTGTAAACTCGGTCAGATTCGAATCATACATAGGCACATACATTTATTATATACATAGTGGGTATATAAATTTGTTGTAGCACCTACCGCAACTTTTACTTATCGCCCAGGGTTGACTGGTGGAGAATGCCTTCCGGTAATAAGACCGCTTATTGTAACCTATTTTTTAGGTTGTAAAGAGTAGATAAAAATAAGGAAGGTACTGGAACCTCCATTTTCAGTATAAAGCTGGGCACTTTTTCAAGTTGCCCTCCATATGAGATGGCTCTCTTTACCCTTTATACTCCGTGGCTTCGCTGCGAATCGAACACAGAAACCTTTGCGTCCTGGTTTGTCTGCTTCTTTTCGACTAGTAGACATGACAAAAACATTTTCTAACTAATATTTATCTACTAGATTTTGAAATTTAAAATTTAAATGCAATACAATTTGGTAGGTAAATATATTTAGAATTGTGTTTTTAGCAATTTATTGTCAGACGACCTGCTATCCGCGTCTTCGTTCCTGAAAATATTGTTTAATACTCACACAAACTTTTACGCCGTTAATCGTTAGTGGTCGAACTTTCTAAAAAAACTTAGTTTTATTTCACACTTTATAATGGAACTTTTGTAAAAAAAAATTAAGTTCTAGTACTGTTATGCACTATTATGTCTTCTGTAGTTCTAGGTCCACTGTAGGCTATGCGTTGTCTATCAGTAGAATTCGTCTAGGGCTTGTCTCAACAATGACTGAATAAGATTGTTTATTAGGTATAACAAATCGTATATTGTTCTTACAGATACGTTTAGACGCACCTAGCATATATATGCCGAAGTTAAAGTCGGCATTACCTCTTCCACCGTCGACGCCTCACACGCACGATCCGCATCATCAGAACATTTACCAGCTGTGCGCCTGCGCAAACGGAAAACTGTTTTTAGCGCCCCCACACGGCGCATGCGCTGCCAGAGAAGAAAGTCTTATCTGTCGATGATATAAACGAATTATTACTGTTGATACATTAATATTTAAGTGTTGAATGTAATTAAATAAACTGATAAGCTTACTTTTTAATTTGCTAATGATTACAAATAGCATGTATAAACTACGAATATAATTATCTTAACGACCATGTAGCTTTATTTATTTGTAATAGGTATTACAATTGATGAAAATATTATCCTGTAAAATAGTAGGACGTTAATATTAAATGGGCTTATTTAAATTGTCAAAATACAACGACTTTTTAAACGTATCAAAATATATTATTTATAATGACTAGTGCCTTTTAAAGTCGCGTTTAGGTTAGAGGTTGGTTGAAGAATAGATCTTACCCGATGTGTTTTGCCTGCAGAGAAAATATTGTTACAAAGAATTTAGACTTAGACCTAAATGTATGCATTGTTGTGATAGTTTTTATTATATAATAGAATATTTAGTCCGAATTCTAGGTAAATTTTATGTAAAAAAATAATAAAAAAACAATATTGTAGTTCTTTGTTTACGTTTTATTAATATAATTTTAATGCAAAATCATTTTGATTATTTTATTAAAGACAATTGTATATCCGTGTTGTTATATTTTTTGACAAAGCAAAAGAATTGCATTGAAATATATTGCTTAGTGATCCAAATAGTAAGAGAAATATATAGTTTCTTTACTTATTGTGTAAAGTTACATCAAAAGGGTTAATAGAAAAGTTTACACGCTGTGGTATAAACGTTTCTCTAAAATAAAAATCACAAGTTTCTTTTTTCTACATATTTGTCATCAAATTATTTAATTTTTAACAAGCTTTTATTCTTATTTACTACTACTAGAAATTATAGTAAAAACTTAGCAACTAACAATAATATATATTTAAATGTGGACACAAGTAAAACATTAAAATTTAGAATTTAAAAAAATTTGCGGGGAATTTTGTATAATTTAATATTGCTTGTAAAATAATATGGATATTTATTAAATCATTTTACAAAATTTGTATAGATATTGAATCAATAGACAGTAAAATATGAAGTAATAATAAAAGTTTTATTGTGTGTATTTATTTATTTTTCGAGTATAGAAATCGATAAAAAGATTTTGTGCTGTATAAAACATATTTGTTGAACGAAGGTCTTTAGCATTGATGTTTTAATATTAATATTAAACTAATGCTAATAAGTCTAAGTGATATCTATTAGTATTGTTTATAAAACACGCATTATATAGTAAAATTAATTATCCCAATAAAAGTTCTTGTAGAAAATGTCTCTTGTTAAATAATATAATTTAGGCAATGTATTAGTTGATGTACCTATGTCTTTTTTAGCGAAATTTGTTGATATTATTGTAAATATACAAGAAAATACAAGTGTATAAAAGTATATGAAATGGGCTTTATTTGATTAATTTATTCTTTATTTGATTTAAAATTTTATTAATATTAATATTTTATACGAAAACAGTAACTCTAAATTATTTTCTCAAAATAACTAAATGATTAATAGTTTCTGGTACGAAAACTATTTCTTGAACAGTCATTCGTTTTGCAAGTTTAAAATCTTCACGAAATACCTTGATTTAATTTTATCCGCACACCACCAAGAGTACTTAATTGTGTTATAAATGAACACAAAATAACTTCAAAACTTTGTCATTTAATTTGGGTTTAAAGGATGTTCCTCTGAGCTAATTGACAGACTTTATGCACGTCTACCTTTAAGACATTCAATTACGTGAAATATTTTGTTATTTTAGTGAAATTAATTAATTGCAATATAATTCCATTACAGGGGTAGAGCAATGATAACACAATAATTCATCCTCCGTAACAGATTTATTATTATAGATAAAATATATTATATTATTATCCAATGAAAGCGAACTATTATACAAAGACTGAACATAACTCACAAATTTTATAAAACGTGGCGAGTGCCGGTAAACAACAAGACAGTCAATAAGGCGGGGATATTACAGGACACAATGAGTCTCTGAGCAGTCACTGCTAAAGTTTAATTAAAGATTCATGATAAATTGTCGCACCAAGCTGCATTCTGCGCTACGTTTCGCACGTGAATAACGTCCGTTCCGCGAACACTTAAATAACTTAAGCCAGTAACCTTACAATAAATTCATGAGCTTTCTGCTCCTTTTGTTTGAGCCGCGCTATTACTTCACTAATTGGCAGGAAGAACCGTTGAATCGTCTCATACAGCGCGCCTCACTTCCTCACCATGATCGCGTCATTAAAATAATATGTACAATAATGCATACTCACTACAAAATAGCGTTATTATTCATGCTTCCATTGTAAGGATACAAAGCAAAGAATTTGTTATTTTGATAATAGAATTATTATCCTATTAATATTATAAAATATGTGAAAGTTTGTGAAAATGTTTGGATGTTTGTACCTTAATCACGCCACAACCTGTTTAGAATGGAGATAGTCTATACCCTGGATTAACATAATATGCTTATATTGACGACCCGCGTGGCGTAATGGTACCATGCCGGTTTGTCGCGCCAAGGGTCCTGGGTTCGATTCCCAGCGAGGCGGAAATTTGAATGATGAGTTTGAATTTCTGTTCTCGGTGTGGGTGTGAATGTCCGTTGTCTTGTGTGTTATCCATGGCACCCACGACACAGGAAATCCTAGTGTGGGGCTATGAGTGTAAAGCGTTGTTTATTTATTTATTAAAGGCTACTTTTTATCCCGAAAAAGTTCAGGGTTCTTGCGGGGTTTGTAAAACATCAATATAGAAGCCGCGGGAAAAAGTTAGTTTGAATATATTTCGACTATCATGCTACTTTAACAATAATGAGTATGGAACTTAGAAATTTTAACTGCAGCTTTTTATCTCGAAAAGGAGTTTATAAGAGTTGTTAAGGAGTTACATGTAAATTTGCCTTTTAGTCCAGCAAAATTTATATTGAAACTAGGAAATCGCTCTTACTTCGCTTCGAGAAAAATAGTAAAAAAATATATAGCCTATGTCACCCGGGGATAGTGTAGCTTCCCAACACTGAAAGAATTTTTCAAATCGGTTCGGTAGTTTCGGAGCCTATTCAATGCAAACACACAATCAAATCTTTCCTCTTTATAATATTAGTGTAGATAAATATATTTTCATGACAGTTTGTACTATTTCCTAAAAGAGAGTTAATAATATTATTATGTCCTGCATGTTCAGTACGGAAACATAACAAATGAAAGAATAGAATGTCTGGACTGTAATTACTTGCAAAGGAGCACACCAAATATTAAGGAAATTTTAATATGATGTTGACGCAAGTATCGGCGCGTGAGTGAGTGACCAGAGAGTGACCGCGATGTGGTAGGGCAGGGGTGCAGTTGACCCCCGCCTCTCCTCTCGATTCCCGCGGACATCCCCGCGTTGTAGGTACAATGAATAATGGCGTAGACACTGCATCTGGTCGAAAAGAAAACTTTGAGAGATTAATAATTCTGAAACTTCAAAATTATTAAAATTAATTTTTAGATTTTTTAAATTATTTTACCTTAAAAGAGATATGAAACCACCAAATTAAACAATCATTTAATACTTCTGTATCATGTTACTTAACATAAGAATGAAATTGACGCCGAAAATCAAGCTTTTCAAGAAATACTTGGAGGTGTGTACTTCTAAGCGTAAAGAAGGGCTGATAGAGCGTGCAGTACTTATTATCACGAAAACTTTAAAATTATAGTGGTGATAATAAATTTATCTCCACTTCAGGGCGTTACTAAAAGAGGTCAGTATAAAATAAATTATTTCTCCGCGAGGACAACGAGGTGGACAAGATTATTATTTCCCAAAACAAAAAGGGTTCAGTAGGTAAACCGATAGAATTAAAAATAGACTAATATTGAATTAATAATTTGCTTAATCGAATTAACTAAATTTGCAATTTGCATTTTTTTTTTAATTATTATATTAAGCTAGAGGTTCTTATTATTTAGCTTCTACTTCTCGTAACCTGCCGAAGACATAATATTGAAAATTATGGTCAGCACGTCAGCTTTACTATCTATGTCTGTGACGTCAGCAGTCTCGCTAAATTAAATTGTACCCTTAGAAATATCATCTACGTGGCGGCGTTACGTCTGCACCTAATTTAATTTCGCAATCCTTTGTTGTGGCGAACCTTAGAACTCTTAAAGCCGTTGCAGAGATACCTCGCTTCTCAAGCCTGCAACCAGAAAGCAAGAGGAAATCAAGTTATGATTTATGCAGTGAAATGTGTTGCCAGTGGCAATATCGCATGCGCCCAATATGTTTAGCTGTTTGCTTTGTGGGACACAATCATAATGGGTTATTATTTTAAATTTCACTGCAAATATTTTTTGCATCTCATCTCGTTTTTTAGTTTAAAAACATGATGTAAGTGTAGGTCGTAGTCCGATCGTGTGACTGACCAGATCGTGATATGCCTCTAATTTTAATATATTTTTTTTTTATCTTTACTCAGAGAGTCGTACAATCCTTTTCCTCTATCATTGTAAAGTTTCAGAACTTTAGATCTAAACTCCGTTATAAAACTAAATAACCAAATTCCAACTGACACGTAAGAAAGTATTTGTATTAAACATATTATAAAACAATATTTTTATACCGCTTGGAAAATTTCAACTGTTTCAAGGCTCATTTCTTAGAAGAAACAAATGTATCTAATACACCTACTATTAAAATAAAAACCATGATTTACTCGTAAGTTAGGTACCATCACGTTCAATGTATAGAACTAGTTTACACAGTACATCCATATATTAAATTAATTATGTCATCGTATTTTTATTATTAAATTATTATTGTCTTCAATATTATGATAGTCTAATCAATACTGCCTCAGGCACATTGCACGTAGGAACGGAATGCGAACATCCAATGCGATCTTAGGAAATTGACTGTTTACTTGATTTATGTATTTATACTACGAATATGTCTCAGGTATAATACGTATATTTATATTCGTATGTGTTTGTACATACGTATGTAATGATATAGGTATGTATAATATACAACTATGAGATGGAAATAATTTGAGCCAAGAAACTAGCTCAAAAAGATCTCAGAATAGCTAAGATAATAAGCTAAGAGATTGGACGGTCAGATATAGCTGATAAAACTTCCAAAAATATGTTTATGTAGGTACAACTTAAACCATAAAAAGCAATATGCCTTATTATTGACCTTTGCCTTGAAGTAAAAAATACCAACAATTTTGGTAATTGTTGAGATACGATAACATTATGTATATTATATATTTTAATATTGCTTGCAGCTCTCTAAACAGTACAAATACATAATGAAGAACTTGTTAGCAAACTTTCAATTGGTTTGTAGTCGTATACGATTTTATTTCCTAAGATCATTGCCAAGTTTGGACACGTACCGTTCCCAAAAAGTTTGCGCCGGTGTGTTTGTGATATTATCCGTACAGCCTACAAAGTAAATTGTACATATATTTGCTGACACTAACGACGCCTTTGTGATCTTTATTTTGGCTGATACATTAATACTATATAAGTTGTTACGTGTACTATTTTAGTACATTTATCGAAGCCGCTTAATATCTTATATCAGGTTCTTTGTTATTTAAAGTACTTATTTGGATTAAACTGAGTTCAGCTTAATTTGGTACAATTGCTCGATGATGATAATGATAGGGTACTTTCATCTCAGGCTAGTAATCATTGTCTAGAATCAATCATCAAATGTTCAGGTGTCCCAATGTTAGGAAGCCAACAAAGAAATTAAATTCTCCGCTTGCGTTGAAAATGTCTTTGGTGTAACTGACAACTATTAGCAGTGGTGAAGTTCAAGCTGTTAGTCTTCTCACATGTGGGATATTTGCATTAAAAGTGCTTAAATATAATCCATGGTCCTTAATCGTGTATGCATAGATATTCACAGAAATCGAACGGTATCTTGGTATTAAGTGACCATCCATATTCATCAGTAAGTAAACTGAAAACTCAAGAACAATTATCTGCCACATAAATGTCTACCCCGACTAGAAATCAGACCCAGGACCAATTGCTTGGCAGACAAAACCAACTAACCCATACTCATTTATCCATAAGTCGAAATATTTAACGCGTTTGCATTTTAAGCTACTGATAATTTTAAGCGAATGACTTTGATTATTACATTAGCATAGTGTATGTACTTTTATTGTATTAGTCCAGATAAATTTTCAGTAATATTAGTAAATTCAAAGCTAGGCTACTGTACCGTCGGTTGTGATAACGGGTCATCGCTCGATTTGACGGAGGCGAAGCGTGGCTCGCTCAGATTAGGACGCTTGCCTCCACCCGATTGGATTACGGATCTGGAGTGATGTTTGGTGTGTATTCTTATGCTCTTATACTGGAAATATACGGTTGAAGATTATTTCTAGAAGATGATGTATAGAATTAAAATGTTTTATATGGGTAAATTAATAAGCTCATATACTCACATCCCCACTCGAAATTTATTCAGTAGTGTCCAGTGAAAGATATGGTATGTCCGCTACAAAAGTGCCTGTTATTGATGATCGAATCTAGTGTCAAGACACTGTGCTTATTTTTGAGATTGAATAATAATTTAAAGTTGATTAAATGAATATGCAGTGTCTATTTTTTAATTTCAGGACAAATGATTAAAGATTGGTTACATTTCCGTTTTCATGGCTCTTCCCACAGCACTTTATATTCTGGAACGAACTTCTTTTACTTACTCATTCGATACTCTGAAATGGACTTCAAAAAAAATATCAAAAATTCAGATTTTGTATTCAAAATTGGTTTGGTTTACAAACACTTTTTGAAAGTCATTTAAGCTACGCCAATGCCTTGTTCCTCCTATTAATATTGTGGATTTCATTATTCTCAGGAAAACTATCGTAACATTTCTTAACATGCATAACATTATCCAATACGTATTGTGACGCCGCAGTTAAAATATTGATTTCTTGAAGAAATCTCTGAGCCAGTGCCTAGGACTGAGGTTGTAAATGGTGCGTACTGCTCTTTTCTGTAATATAAATATCGACTCAATATTTGCAGCTTAGCCCCACAGCAATAGACTATAGGACATTATACTGTAAAAGTAGCTAAAATGAACTAATCTTGCTGTTTCAATGTCCGTTAAGAGCTTTGCATTTTTAACAGCGTAGGCTGCGGTACTCAGTCTCCCAGACAAGGCTACAATATGTTGGCTCCATTGTAACCGTGAATCAAGGCCAAGAAATGTTGTAGAATTTACTATATCAAGCACTTCCTTACTTAGAACTATTCGGGTTGAAACCTGCTTTATATTTGGTAATGTGAATTTAATACATTTCATTTTTCTAGCGTTTAGCATTAGATTATTACATATGAAGCATTGTAGTACTTGGAAAAGAGTATTATTTACATTGTCAAAATATTTTTCTCTCATATCCACTTTAAAAACTAGGAAAGTATTTTTCTGCAAACAATACTATTTCACACAAGTTCTTAGTGAAGTAAGGAGAATCATTAATATTATATTAAAAACAACAGCGGTCCTAATATTGATCATTGGAGCACTCCCATGGTAATGTGTGCTAACAGGGACTCTATTCCATTGATTGACTTTTTGAATACGCTCAGATAGATAAGACTCAATAAGGCCAACTGATTTTGTTGAGATACCATAACTCCCAAAATTAAGACTGCTTCAAGAATCTTTTTTTTTAGATGACGTTTTTCGAGATCATTCATAAAGGTGATTTCTTCGTAATATGGATAATATGAGTATGCTGTATGAAACTGTGAAAGTTCATACAAAATCAGTTTATTTTATCTTTAGAAACGATATTAGACCAGGTAATTTTAAAATAACATACGCTTATCACGTATGTATTATTTAATTCAATTATTTTAATGATTCTTAATAGAATTTCAAATGTTGAGGTCACGTTACTAAGGCATGAATCGCAGATACCCAGCTAAGCTAACAACGTCTCAATAGCCACATCGATATAGCGAGATGTAGCCGGCTACATGCCCGTTAGGAATCCAGATCTGTGCCGGCGCCCAATGCTCACAGTCAAATTGCATTACATTAGGCACTGCTTGCATTCCGACTGCTTAAATGATCAACCTGTATAGTTTCGCTAGATACGGTTGTAAATTTTATTTGCTTTTGGAGATATCATCATAGTTATCTGCTATTTTTGATACAAATAACGACACTAAATCACACTCAAACACTTTTTAAAATATAAATGTAATTAAGAATTAGGATTACTTTAACATTGATAAAGAAGCTGTTTTATTTTATCCGTGTGGAAGTGCAGCGTATGATACATATAGGTACCTTATAACACGACCTGATAATTACTCAAATAATAGTAATAATTAGTCATTCAATACACTTAACCTGTCTTCGTTTGTTGACCAGACTTGTGTTTATTGTGGTCAGTATTTGTTTTTGTGCATTCTGTCTGTGAAAATAAAATCAATATAACGCATTTTTTGGTGTTTAACTCCTTTAGAATCGACTTTCATATTTAAGTCCAGGGTATGAAAAATGAGGAGTAAACTCAAACTCTCTTCGTTACGTTATGCGTTATATTTGTAATTCGTAACACAGAATCTAGATGGCGTTGTTACTGATCAGTAGCAATGACATTTAATGACAATAATAATCTTGTTACTGATTTGACAATCGCCAACTAGATGGCATTGTAATATTCTTGTAACTAGATGGCGTGTTACTGATTTGACGAATACAAACTAAATGGCGTTGTTACTGATTTGACGATTGCAAACCAGATTACGTTAAATTCTAATCGTGCGTCGGTGCTGACACTCACAATTTTTCTTTTAAATTGCGCAATACATTTCAATACGTTTATTTCTATCATTTCAGTATTAATTTTCCAAAAGTTTACATTTTTAATACATTGCAAGTACTTATTTATAAAAAATTATGTAGAATATATAGGTATAATACTGACTACAATGTAAATAAGTAGTATTTAATTATAATAATTTAAATCATATTATTGTTTGTACACACAACAACCTTTGACTTTGTAACCCTATATTAAAAAGAACATTACAGATATGACTATGAACATGTCATCAACGTGTCTTAACCGTTTGTTTTGTCTGTGTATTGTGTTAGGTGTTAACTTCATTGGTTACGTGACAGTTGCTATGACGTACTGTCGGCGTGACGTAGGTCAGCTTGAAGACGGTACTCTGCAGCCCACACAATTGAATTACATAAGCTGGCAAAGTAACCTTTACGTTTTGTTACTGCCTTTTGATAACGTTGTTACGTGAATAGTCGACAAAATATGACTAAAATTAATTACACGAAAGAAATTGTGTATTTAAATTCTTAACTAATATTTAATCCTGTTAAAAGAATAACAAATAATATTTATGTAGGTATGTTAGTTTCAAGGATTGACTATAAAGTCAGTCTTTAAGAAATCAGAAATTCAGAAAAAAGTACGACAAAAGTACGAACAATACAAAATTAAGAACACAAAAGTTAACCGCACTGCTACTTTAACTTGCAGATTTTGTATAACAAATGTATCACATTCATGTATATAATACAGATATGATACATGTGGGCTTCAAGTAACATCATATCCCAACATAGTCTCATAATCCAGTGAGGTCACAACTGTCTACATGTCAGCGTTGGCCAAGAGACTTTAGATGATGCCCTTATCGTTTGCGGACACGGAACCTTGTATGCTTGTTATATGTGAGCGAGATTCTAACACATACCACACTTCTACACTTGTAGTATACCACTACCTTCTAATAAAATATCTAACTTTGAAACTTTATTGTGAAGTGCGTGGCACTTATTTCTTTTTAAGGTACTAAGTTAAATCGTTTGACGCTCACGGAATTAAAATGTTTTTGGAGTTTAACTCCTTTAGAATCGATTTTTATATTTAAGCCCGGGGCATGAAAATTTATGAGGAGTAAAATCAAACTTTCTTTTTTATTTGTAATTCGTAACACAGAATCTAGATCGCGTTGTTACTGATCAGTAACCACGCCTATCATATCTAATGATTATGATAATCTTGTATATTTGACAATCGCAGACTAGACGGCGTTTTTACTGATAACTAGATGGCTTTGTTACTGATTTGACGATCGCAAACTAAATGGCGTTGTTACTGATTTGACGATTGCAAACTAGATGGCGTGAAACTAAAGTCGTGCGTCGGATCGGAACTGACACACACATTTTTTTATTTTCTTAAAACTTTTACTTTTTTCATGACGTATAATGTGCTAAACTATTCCTGGAGATCGTACTATGATCATGACCTATTGGAATTTCCAGAATCAAGCACTAATATTAATAGTTAGAAAATAGAAAAGACAAAATAAAAATGGCAAGGGCTGTTTAAATCAAGCGGTAATCTAATTAACTAAAGTTACCTGATTATTAACTGTCTATTAGGGTTTCCACAGTACATCGGCACAGCACTAGAGCGTCCTTTATACACTATGTACCCAACATTATGTCTACGAAAGGCCTAATACGGATTTTATGAAACATAATTGGGTCAAACAAGTCTTTCTAATGTAATTCTTTGTATTCATAATTGGTAAGGAAAATGTTGCTATATTCCAAGAGTATATTTAAGATGTTTCACCCAACATTATTATTCAATAAGTCGATTTACACCAACGCTCCGAGACTAAGAAGTCATGTCGACGTAAGATCAACTTTATACGTGGCTGTAAAGCGACGACAGTGTTAGCTCTCAACTTAAACATGTGGAAAATAGGTTTCAGCCAGACTAGACTTTACAATGACAAGTTTTATGACACACTTCATTAATATGATTATTACTGCTGTAAACCAACGTATTACTTATTATTTACAAGTAACACATTGTCGATTCTGCATCAGAACGTATCGTGAATAGAGAGATTTTGTTATTTCATTCTTTAGGTTATTTACGGCTGCTTCAGAAACAATAGGAATATCTGCACATAATCTCTATATATAAGATAAGGCAGGGTTTGGTGGCAACGGAGCTCGTTTGCTATCCATAACTTTAAAAGAATATTAAATACTGTTCCTTACAGTAATACCACAGAAGAAATAATAGTACCTACTTATAATAAGTATAATACAACAGATTTTTTTACCTGGAACATTTTTAAATCACGACATTGTAAAAACAAGACGAGACAAATGACATCACACAAGATAACATGGCGTTTTTATTACAATCGCAAAGACAATATGAACTACGTGAGAGTTAAAAGAATTCATTATTAAAATGCCTTAGCGACTGCAATTGTCTGCTAAATAGGATTTAAGGCGCAATACGTGCCGACTCGTCGGGGGAGAGCCATATTTCACCTGGTTTTTCTTGCAATGCCACTTAATTACACTGTTATTATTACGTGTTATAAAAATTGTAGAGTTAAAAGGAAATTGCACAGCTATAAGAGATCATTTATTATGTATTTATTATATTATTTTTTATCTGAATATTTATGATAATTTATGATTTTATGTAAGTAGTTTCTTTGATACAGCCACGAACCCCATCCAACTGCAGAGAGGTGTCAGGCAAGGGGACTTTATATCCCCAAAACTGTTCACCGTTGCGTTGGAAGATGTGTTCAAGTTGATGTAGTGGAAACGACGTGGCATTAACATCAATGGCGAATACATCACACACACCTGCGATATGCCAATGATATAGTGATCCTGGCAGGATCCCTGGAGGAACTAGGTACAATGCTTAAGATGAACATGGACAAGACGAAAATCATGTCGAATGTCCATGTTACACCCATACCGGTTGTTGTTGACGGCACTGCTCTCGAAGTTGCAGACGAATACAATTACCTGGGACAAGTGGTCCAGATGGGTAAGTCCAACTTCGAGAAAGAAGTCACTTGTAGAATCCAACTCGGATGGGCTGCGTTCGGGAAACTGCGTCATATTATCTTGTCGTCCAAAACACTACCTCAGTGCCTGAAGTCGAAGGTGTTTGAGCAGTGTGTGTTGCCAGTGATGACATACGGATCCGAGACGTGGTGCTTCACTATTGGCCTAATCCACAAGCTCAGAGTAGCACAGCGGGCTATGGAGAGGGCTATGCTCGGTATTTCTCTACGTGATCGCATCAGAAACGAGGAGATCTGTAGATGAACTAGGGTAACCGACATAGCTCAAAGAATTAGCCGGCCGAAGTGGCAATGGGTTGGCCACATAGTGCGAAGAACCAATAACCGTTGGGGAAGAAAGGTCCTCGAATAGCGCCCACATCTCGGAAAACGGAATACAGGACGCCCCCCGACCAGATGGACTGAAGAAGAAGAAGACAGCGGGCATCCGCTGGATTCAGAAGGCTCAGGACCGGTCAGAGTGGCGCAAGTTAGGGGAGGCCTATGTCCAGCAGTGGACCTTCAAGAGCTGATGGATGGATGGAGCTTCAAGAGCTGATGGAGAGTTTCTTTGAGGAAACTTAAAAATGGAATTTAAGATGATCATAAAATATGATTGATGCTGCTGATACAAAAATAGGAGCGAACCTTTCGGAAGTACAAAGAACGACTCATATTATGATGTCATTTAGAGCCTTAGCCTGTATTTTAATGACAATGGCAGTCATTTCGAAAACGTTAAGAATTAATTACTGTTTTTTTTAAATAAATGTTTGAATTTACACTTGTTTTTATTGTTTCCTTACATTTAAAATTATTATATCAAAGGGCAAAAGGTATTTTTGAAAGTAAGACACTGAAATGTTCCACTAGCCTGGTTTTAAAAGTTACTCTTCTTATTATTGAATACAGAATGCATACTTCAAGAGTTTGTAGTTCGGTAAATGACTGAGAAAACTACAAACATTTTCATGAGATTTTGTAGGTAATGTCATGTAATTTAATAATAAATGATAAAATAATAATATTCATGGGGCATTTTTCTAACTTTTTAGCGAAATTAAATAAAAAAGGGTATTTAAAAAAAACAGTTAATTTCTTTAAAAAATATCTTATTCAATTTTGGATAAATTTTATACCTTGAATAGATAAAATATGAAAACAGCTGTTAAATAAAAAACCCAGAATGAAAATAAATGTAAAAAATAAAAAAACAAACCGATTAGACCTTTACTTTAATGGTATTTATCTCAGATTAAAGAAATAAAAGGCAGATATATTCATCCAACTAAAATGTAAAGCTACCAAAGCAAATACAAACTAAAAAAGCAAATACAAACCCGATTCAGTACTAAAGAAAGCGTCAAATAGCTTTCATGTCACAATTGTCAAAATTTATTAAATCATTTTCTCAGATAAAATGCCGTCTTGCAATTTTAAACACTGCTAAAGTTGTTCCCAAAATCAAGCAAAAAAGATTAGTTATCTTTTCACAGGTAACTGTTCATTATTTTATTATTTATTTATAACAATATTTTTGAGTTGCGCTCGGAACACAAAACCTCGACAATTATTCAATTTTATACCAGCTTTATATGAAAATCGATTACCCTAAATTAGGGGAAATATGCATGGGTTATTTGAACACTAATCGATTATAAATTTATATCAAAAAAAATTTTTTAAAGTAAATAGTTGTATTTATTTAAATTTAAAAATGAGAAAATGCAGCCAATGCATAAGATAGATTGTACAAAGGATTAGAGGGATAAAATAAGGATTTTAACATAGGTAAACCTGGTTGATTGAAAATACCACGTTTGCCTACGATAAAATGCACGATTGAAAGAAAATATTGTATTCTATTTTAGTTCCTGTTTAGCCTACTCAATAAATTATTTTATTTTGCAGATTGCTGACAAATGCTATTATACGAGATAAATGGGATTTTATTATTCCTCAAAGTAGGCAAGATAATGATTGGCCATCCAAATTTTGCTTTGTTTATTCATTGCATTTTAATGAAGATGACGTAAATGAAAAATAACTACCCAAAAGAGAAAAAAACCATAAATTAAAACAATTCAACATACTAAGTTCTGTATATTAAAAGAACATTTGACATATTTAATATCTATATTTTTTGATAACTAGTGATATAATAATAAATAATTTGCCAATTTAATTGTGCATAATATTTCAAGTCGAAAATATGGCAAAAAATATTTACTAAATTGCGGGAGATTGCGACTTTTTGTTTTCAATGTAGCAACTTACACACACAAAGAAGTATGTGTCTCTACGATGCCACTGCTAGCTGTCAATATGGTTGTCATGCACACATAGTGAAAAAGCGGCTTCACGTCATTCGTTGCATTTCTTTGGGAAAGTTATATCTGCCTTTTATTTCTTTAATCTGAGGTATTTATCGATAGTTTTGTCCAAATAATCAATAGACGCCGGGCGGTCACTTCGCGCTGGAACACCCTGTATATATAGCAGAAGGGGTATTCTGCGGTATAGGTTATTTAATAATATTCCTTTTACTTTTCTTCATGATATATTTCCAGTTCTCCTAACGTTCACATCAATTTTCCATAGTACTTCAACGCTACGTGATCAATAAATAGATTGACATATTCCTTATTCTAAATATTCATTTTTTCTTCGTGACTCTTCTTGTATGACAGCATCTGCATCGGCCGATCGTTGCATAACCAAAGAGGTCGCTCGCCGATATAATGGTAATCTTACAGTAGGTACTAGTGTCATTAGAAAAACTTTTACGATAAGGTGTTTAAGGAATGTCTCCTTGGGCAATACGTCCGAAATTTTGTTCTATCCGTCCGAACCTTCTATTATATCTCTATGGGTGGCAGTAAACACTAAACACAATGTCGGATACTAACCCAAAATAATAAAAACAAGTAAGCTTATAACAATAAATAGAGCGATGTTACAAAGTTTTGCCTCGAGAAATTACTTCGGACAAGATGAGCCTAAGTCTAGAATACGTCCGGGTCGTTGCCACCTCGGCTCGGAGGCTCGACGACTAAGTTGATACCTACAATATTTCATGCTTACTTATAACAACTTGTGTAAAGCAGAAACTTGGTGTGCTTCGCGTTGATAAAGAACTGCGTGCGAGTAAATTTATGATGGATACAATGATTTAGTTTAAAATACACTTACACGGATCGAGCGAGTTATCCATCGGCACAGGAGTGAGATTGACGCTGTGCAAATCAATTTCGTGTAGCACCTGACGTGGACGCCGTGTTGTTATTCTTTTACTGACAAACCGTAAAATTGCTATTTGTTTTATATTTTCACTAGCTATTTGTTTTGTATTGTACATTACGGTTCATAGACTGAGTGAAGCGTTAATAAGATTACGGTTTGTTTTAGAATTATTGTAGAATGACCCCAATGAGTGGTACATGATACAACAAGTAGGTGAAATTAAAATATACACTTATTTAAAACAAAGTAAAGTAAGTAAACAATTAATATACTGATGTTGTATGAGGAAGGTAAGATAACACACACTTTAGGTAACAGAGCTACATAGTTTAATATTTCTCGTTCTCTATTTTATAACTTTTATTATTTGTATTATTTTTTATGGAAATAGCCGGAAAACGAACTGACGATCCACGATGGTAAGTGGCTATCGTCGCCCATGGACATCAGCAACATAATATATCAGCAGCATTATATTTTGGTGACCGATTTTTTATGAAATAAAATTTAAATGTTTATCAATGCAATGTATTTCGCAATGCAAGCAAAAACTGTATGGTAAACAAAGTCCTGCAAATAGTCTCGGACATACGTAGGTACACAACTATATAGCCGTGCTTGTTGTTTGTTTACGACATTTAAATTCAGTACAGCAACTTACGGGAAAGAGTTTTAGCATTTGTCCGGTGCAGCTGAACTCACACACAGAATTGTAAATTTATTCGTCGGTTTCTTGACGCCGGGGTCAGTAGCCGAGTTCAGCGCATTTCTGAGCTCAAATGTCATTTTCCACAGACCTATATTGAAAGACATTTATTAGAATGATTTATATTCAATGTTTGGTGATTTTTGGTTGTATATGTTGTATATTAATGTGTTTATATTATATGTTTGATGGATTATATCTACCTACGGATATATAGCATTTCTGACCACTGTAACAATATTAATGTATCCTGATAGAATTAGTATTCTGTTTCGAGAAATTATGGCCCTGATTATTAAGTACGGTTATAAATGTAAACGCTTACGCCTTCATACCACATACCCATAGGATTCCGTGTGTCGATGGACACGACCCGGTAACACACATTTTATCTGTCACACGAATATCTGCTCCGGACGGAATAGGAACGCGGGTACTCTTCGCTTCAAAAAGTTACTTCCAACTAGGCTACGGTAAAATCAAGTTACCTATATTGGTTATTGTACAGAGTTTGATTATTTCCAAAAAATCCCGAATAAATAACACACAATAAATATCAGAAATTGAAATTTCATACACAGTACATAAATAATTTCTTATTTGAATAGATAGCTCGGCAATGTTCTTGTCGTTTGAATGTTTTGAAAATGTAAGACGCTTACAGCTACAAAACTAAACAGGGTACGTGTTACTGCCCCCGAACACGGCATAAGAAGGTGTTGCTTATAATTTAGCCGCTGTAAGATTGCGCCGTAATGCGGGGTAAGGGCTGCTCGGATTGCTGTATTTCCTTAATAGTCTGCATTTACCCTCGCCGACAATTTGTGACAAGAGCGTGAGCTAAATTGTCGCCCGGAGGAAATAAACTAATTTACTTATACATGACATTCATAAACTAAGCGTTTGTTGAAATACAAACGGCTACTGAAATAGAATAAGTAACATAATAAAGCGAAACAATAGACAATGGGGACGAGGAAACGGCGTTTAAAGCTGGTAACGTTATTTTGTTATTGTTCACTTATACTTTGATATTTTTGTTTTGGCTGACTATCATTTTAAATACGGAATATTTTCCTCTTTGTCTCTGTGATATTGTAGGAGTTCTAAGGACAGAGCAGCGAGGATCCAATGGCTTAGTAAAACGTTTTTATATTTTTGGTTACTAAGAACTTTGTATTATGTTTAATTAAATTTATAGTTAATTATGCTGAGGATACGTCAACTAAGATACGTGCATAAGTGTATCAGTGATACCTATATGAATAAAATATTTTGACTTTGACTTTGACTTTAAGAAGGGATTTTTGGAAATTCATCCCCTAAGGGATAAGAGTAGGGGTTGTCGCTTTCACACAAACCAACGTCGTCAGTTTAAAGGCCGCTGCTTACTTAACGTGGACTGGACGGGGACGGGACGTGAATGGGGCATATTATGTGCGTGCCCCATTCCCGTCACGTACGTGCCTCCGTGGCGTATGCCCTATCGTTTACATTTTCTATGAAACGATGTTTCCAAAATTTCACGCCCCGTCCCGTACGGGCTAAAAACACGTTACTTATGCATCGATTTTATAGAGTTTATAGTTATGAATAAAAGTTAACTTTAACAAATTTTTTGGAAAATTATCCCTTAAAGGGTTAATTCAGGGGATGGAACTAAGTAAGCAACTTTATCATTTTTGAAGTTAATAACATGATGTATATTAGTTCCAGATTAGAAACAAAATTTGGAAGTATTACGTTTTTTTGGAAAATTACCTCCTAAAGGGTGAAATAAGGGAGTGCAAGTTAGTATGGAAACTTAGTCAGTTTTGAAGTTAAAAAAATGTGAAAATTTCTGTGTATGGATATAGTTAGACACAAAAAATATCTGCGTCGCGGTTTTCTCGAAATTCATCCCCTAAGGGGTAAAACTAAGGTGTTGTAAATGTAAAGTACTCCAATCTAAATTCACTTTTCTTTGAAGTTTCTTCTGCGGTACAAATAAAATAAACCCTAATTTCCGCGTGTCAAACTGAAGGCCACAGCTAGTTGGAAATAAGAATAACAGATCACTTTTATATTATCATAATTTGCAGAAAAAACATTCGATAAAGTGTTATTGCATCATAATAACGTACATAAGTAATGTGATTTTCAATATGAACCACCTACCATCATCACTCTTCGGAAAAACTTCCTTTAATACATCATTTTGCTCGTTTTAACCTCGCATAGGTTATTGAAATGTTTCTACGATCAACTTACTTTATGCTGCAAGTCACGCTTTGATGAACACATAACTTTGTCTAAACCAAGTTTCTGCATATTTTCATACCAAACATTATTGATATCCTTTCTGCATATTCATTAGCTTTTCACTTCTTTATACGATCTCAAAATCAGCCAAGTTACATTCAAAAACGAAATGCTCTTTGGATATAAAAACTAAACTGAATAT
Source organism: Thymelicus lineola (assembly GCA_963932265.1). Classification (NCBI taxonomy): domain Eukaryota; kingdom Metazoa; phylum Arthropoda; class Insecta; order Lepidoptera; family Hesperiidae; genus Thymelicus; species Thymelicus lineola. The sequence continues at coordinate 7,659,469 of OZ010687.1, read as the reverse complement.
GTATAGCTTGATGTACAGAGCACATAATTCTCTATTAAGCTGATACTTCATACACTGCTGTGTAAAATTAATGGTTATCCATGCAAAGTTGTAAATCATAACGATGTAAATTTTTCAAAACAAGTTGAAATGATGAGAATAAATGTTGGGGACTTTGTCGGTCAAGTTGGTGTTGCAACACTATTTTTCACGCTAGGTTTTTTCAGGCTAGGTCTGCAGGACCTGTTGGGCTGAGTTACACTCTATTTAGTATTGATCGTATAGAATCTACTCTTGCGTATCATTAGGGTTTTTATTCGGGCCTTTCTAGCTACCATCCTCCCACTTAGATAATCGTGAAATGTTTAATATATTTCATTTGTAAAGTTGTGTATGTCATCTAACTTTTGTCTACGCGACAACAAAATCTTGTTTGGATAGCTTAGGGGTTACAGGGGTGATTTTTTTTCTTTGCTTGCCAGCTATGAGGACAGATATTATGTTTGAATTTTGTGTAAGCGACTCCATTCTTAATCACCAACTTCCCTGCTCGCGGTGCACATTGACCAAGGGACAAGATTCTGGCAAATGGTATCTTCTTTAGGAAGTCTCTAGTGGATAGGATTCTAATAATAAGCCAATAAGGAGCTAATAAGCTTCACTTGTATTTTACTTTGTAAACCGGGTATATTTCTATTCTATTACTACGCTACGTATTGGACGCAAAAATGCTATATAATAATTATTATACATGAAGTATTTTAAAACGTTAGTCATAAATCATCAGTCAACTTTTGTTGCGTTTACAGAGTGTCGTTGTATAATCTCAAATAAATATTTTGTAAGTCAATAATATGGCACGAATATTATGCGTATAACAATACGTTTCTTAATCAATCATAATCAAGTTTAAAAATTTAATTCTGATGTATTCTACTGTAAGGAAGGAACTCAATTTTACTGCCCTCCTAAAGTGTATATAACATTGTTTTTCTTTATGATCGTCTCGGAACTTTCATCGACTAATCGACGGGTGTCAGTCGTAAACGCTCACCCCAGAGTTCGAGAAGTTTTCCTCTTCACACGAAATCGGCGCAATGAATTATGCATAGGAATTAACTTTGACGCCAGATACCGGCCAAAAGATTTATTTGTCGATATGATGTGTTAGAAAACAATCCAAGTTGTTGCCAGCTTCTGAAATATGGCTGTTGTTTCACGGGGAATGCGTCAAATGTTCAGTAAAGTTTAGACAAGTTAATACTTTTTTACTTGTTCCTGTAACGGTCCCTATGGGAATAATATTTTATTCTAGTTCCGAATATTTTAAAATTATATATTTATAAGCTGATTTCCTCTGATTTTGTCTGTGGAAATATGTGTATACAAATATTATCGTAGGTTCATACAAACTTTTACCTCCTAAGGGAATGAATTTTAAAAATTTCTGTAATTTGTATTTCATTAATTCAGTTATGAAGACTAAGTAAGTCATGAGAATATAATTATTTTACCCAAAAAACACTTATTTTACTACAAACAATGACTTCAGAAGGCAGGTAATAGAAAATAACCACAGCTAAAAAACATTAACGTCATCAAAATGTCATACAAACAGAGCCTATGTAGTGGCCGGGTAGCCTTTTATCTGAGTTACGCACGCTCTTACAGGACCTTTCCGGAAATTTAACTTCGTTAAGAATGAAATATGTCCCGTCGTTATTCCACGGCTTGTTGCGCGAATACTTACATTTCCAGTTCTCCACCTCTAGTTTTCTCATCAGACCCAACGGAAATAATTTTAACCGAGACTGAGTTATGACAAAACTCCGACGGACATTGCCGCATCCGTAATGAGAATGGAGTCGAGATATGTCGGTAATTTATTATCACATGCTCGTGTTCAGAACGTTTCCAAGCAGGAGATCGTCTGTTTTTTGCCACAAATATCAGAAACTAGACACGTTTAGTGGCGGATATCAAATGTGCAATATCGTTACTTGTGGCCAGCATTAGGAATATTTACTGCATGTTTCAGCGTTGGCGAGAGATAAGGCAGGGTACAACATGAGGTGAAATAGTAGATGGGTGGCACAAGGAAGTATTTAATTAAACGTAACTGGGGGGTACCTTACATCACCGTTGATAATCACCGGTGTGCTGCCGACACGTTCATTTATTTTGATAATGTACCTACAGCTGAATAGATGTACTGTGTAGGTAATATATTAAATACTCATACGTTGTTTGAGTTCAGTAATTGTATTATCTATTAAAACGTAGTGATTAAGTACTCTGTGTTATCTATGGATTTCACAAATGTCATACGAAAAAGACACAAAAGTCAAAAGTGACTACTATTAGAGATTTATATTAACTTACATTTTAAAATTTAGTTACTACTTTTACATGGAAAATAATATTATAAATACGTTACTAGGCCACGAAAGGGTAACAAGCACCTATGCTGACATTTATTTTGATGATACCTATTGTAAAAGTAACGTTACGTTGAGCGAGGAGAATATAACACATGAACCGGATCAGCTTGATGATACACTTAGTGATTGGATTTCACCTAGTGACTCGTTAATAGGTAAAATAAAATTAAAAGCTCCATTTACATCAAAAATAACTAGAGGGAAGACACATGAAGGTATTCTTGCTATTGGCGATGAGGTTCTGCAAAGAGAGCATAGAGGTTTTCTAGCATATGTAACTGGTTTGCTAAGGGAAAATGATGAATCTTGGCGTCATATGTTAATGAGTGAGAAAACTCTCGTGATTAAAAAAGTAAACAAAATTTTTCAAAACATATTTGAACATAAAAGAAAAACTATGAATGAAGAAATAATGGCATTTTACGAGAAAACTCTCAAAGAGCTCGAAACACACATACAGTCAGAAGTTCAAAACGTATTACGTAGTGTTCACGCAAATATGATCAGCACTTTAAATATTGAAATCCCATGTAAGCTTAAAAAGGAAAAAATAATATTGGAAGATATTCTGAAGAAAAAGTACGAAGAAGAAGTTGAAAAGATTGTACTATATTACAAATTTTTATTGGATAACGAATTAATAAAACATAATCAACTCATCAATTGTGCCTTAAACGATAGGAACGAAGCATTGCAAGCTTTTTGTAAACAAATTGATGCAGAAAGACTTACTGCGTCTATGTATATTATGAGTTTAGAAAGAAAAAAGTGTAAAATCAAGAAATTATTCTTAGAAAAATTACAAAATACTGAACTGACAGAAAAACTGACTAAAATAAAAGAAAGGCAAGATATAATAGAAGCGTTTAAGCAAAGAGAACAAAAAGTATCAGATATAAATAAGCAATGGGAGGATAAGATGAAAAAAATACTTGAAATATTTTTAAAATTCATTAGCTTTTCCTTAAAAATATTGCCAGAACAATCAAATTTTCTCCTTGACTTCCAAAAGATGGTGGTTCTTCAAATAAATGAGATGCAAAAACAGCAAAATCTTCACCCCAACATTTTAATTGATGAAAATAGTTTACTAAATCTTTTTGAATTTAAATCACCAATTGAGGAAGAAAAAGTTTGCGACCTTGAGCCGTTCATTTTAGTAGGTGATTTATCAGATCCTATCCCACCACGCTATGGAAGTACGGAAACATTACCTTCAACTGTAGATCTTCCATTTTTAAGGCTTAACCGACAGTATATTTATGCGAAGTGTCATGGATATGAGGATATAAAAAAGTTTTTGAAATCTCAGAAGTGTCAATGTGCACAGCAACCATCGCCAACCTATTCTGAGACGTATTGTTCAAGTCCAGCAGTAGAATTGCCATCTGAAAATAATCCAGCTCAAAGTACGTCGTCTGCGGAGACCTTGCTGTTTGATGATAAATTGATCCGAATAGATGAATGTCCTGCTAGAAGATGCGGATATTGGATAGAAAGAAACTTATTTCCATTCTTGCCGTCTTATTTAGATTTCAGCGAGGAAAATTTTGAACGTGTTAAAACCATACTAAAACATCCTCCACCAAAAGCCAAAGCCCCAGAACTTATTAGTGCCAAAAATATTGCTAGCGATGAAGTACCCTTTGCAGAAACGAAAGAAAAGTATCGTCATGTTGAAACGCAGTATTCAGTACAAGAATTTGAAATACCTGACATCGACTGTACTTGTGTTAATGAACACAAAGTAAAAAACCTAGTATCGCTGGAAATAATGAAAGAATCAACTAGCCAAATGATCACTGAAGCCATATCTAAACGTAAAGCTTCACTTAAACGAATGTTAGACGAGAATCCTAATTTACTACAGTTATTTACAGATGAAAATTTTGATTTTAAATTGAAATAGGACTATGTCAGCAAATAAAAACTTATAACTTACGCGATACTAATTTGGCCTGATACTAATTGCCTAGCAGTATATAATACAATAATAATTATGTTTTTTAATACTTAAATACTTATTTGATATCGATAAAAACGCTATATTAAATTGTTTCATATAATATAATATTTTTATCTGAAAAAAATATTAAAATAAATGACATTATTTGACTGAATGTAATTTATTTTAGAGCTACAAAATATTGTATTAAATCAAAACCTAATAGTTCTACACTTTGTAGAGAGTTCTACACTTTTGTCGATTCTGAACTTCGTATATTTCAAATTATTTAAGCTTAGAGATTTGAGCTCTGTGTTGACAAATGAGCCAGGTTCATTTCATTTAAATGAATTTCAAACAGTGCAGATTAAGGTATCTACACTTTAAAACCATAAGCAACAGCAAGCGTGTATTCGCCTGATAATATGAATGGATTTACCTTAAATGACCCATAATGTCAAATATTTTTAAATTTGTCATTACTAACTTTGCCTGTAACCAGTGTAATTTTTTGGTTTATTCTAAATAGTTATCATGTATTTTTCAATAAAAAAATATTGCTATTACTAGATCCTAAATTATGGTGATTTTGTCTTCAATAACTGATATTAAGATACGTTTATTATTTTTTTACTGTACCTAAACCATTCCCGGTATTGTAGATCCATAGATATATCCCGTTTACCCAGGTGTGAACATAGGGGACCAGGACATCACAAATTGATGTAGCGATCTCGTGCTCTCGCTAAACTAGTCTATTCATTTGTTCTTGTTTGCTACACTGTATTTCTATACGATAGACATTTATAGGATACTTAAAAACGTCAGATAAAACACTTGATATTTCCATAATGGTAATAACAGCATTGTTTGGCCAATTTTAAGTTCACTATAATTTTGTTATTTTTAAAGTGAAACTTTTATTACATCGTCTCAAACTTTTTGGTATGTGTGTCGCATGTCGCGTGACGGTCGGTTCTTAACTTATCGGTTATCAGTAACGAAAGTACTTAGGATGACCTAGCTTTCAACATTTATCTGATTGAGTACGGGTGCTACTACATGATACATTCTGAAGGTCTGATGATGACCAGGTATATACTTATCGGTTCTCAGTAACGGAAGTACTTAGGATGACCTAGCTTTCAACATTTATCTGATTGAGTACGGGTGCTACTACATGATACATTCTGAAGGTCTGATGATGACCAGGTACATACTTATCGGTTCTCAGTAACGGAAGTACTTAGGATGACCTAGCTTTCAACATTTATCTGATTGAGTACGGGTGCTACTACATGATACATTCTGAAGGTCTGATGATGACCAGGTATATACTTATCGGTTCTCAGTAACGAAAGTACTTAGGATGACCTAGCTTTCAACATTTATCTGATTAAGTACGGGTGCTACTACATGATACATACTGAAGGTCTGATGATGACCAGGTATATACTTATCGGTTCTCAGTAACGGAAGTACTTAGGATGACCTAGCTTTCAACATTTATCTGATTAAGTACGGGTGCTACTACATGATACATACTGAAGGTCTGATGATGACCAGGTATATACTTATTGGTTCTCAGTAACGGAAGTACTTAGGATGACCTAACTTTCAACATTTATCTGATTGAGTACGGGTGCTACTACATGATACATTCAGAAGGTCTGATGATGACCAGGTATATACTTATCGGTTCTCAGTAACGAAAGTACCTACTTAGGATGACCTAGCTTTCAACATTTATCTGATTGAGTACGGGTGCTACTACATGATACAATCTGAAGGTCTGATGATGACCAGGTATGTACTTATCGGTTCTCAGTAACGAAAGTACTTAGGATGACCTAGCTTTCAACATTTATCTGATTAAGTACGGGTGCTACTACATGATACATACTGAAGGTCTGATGATGACCAGGTATATACTTATCGGTTCTCAGTAACGGAAGTACTTAGGATGACCTAGCTTTCAACATTTATCTGATTAAGTACGAGTGCTACTACATGATACATTCTGAAGGTCTGATGATGACCAGGTATATACTTATCGGTTCTCAGTAACAAAAGTACTTAGGATGACCTAGCTTTCAACATTTATCTGATTGAGTACGGGTGCTACTACATGATACATTCTGAAGGTCTGATGATGACCAGGTATATACTTATCAGTTCTCAGTAACGGAAGTACTTAGGATGACCTAGCTTTCAACATTTATCTGATTGAGTACGGGTGCTACTACATGATACATTCTGAAGGTCTGATGATGACCAGGTATATACTTATCGGTTCGCAGTAACGGAAGTACTTAGGATGACCTAGCTTTCAACATTTATCTGATTGAGTACGGGTGCTACTACATGATACATTCTGAAGGTCTGATGATGACCAGGTATATACTTATCGGTTCTCAGTAACGGAAGTACTTAGGATGACCTAGCTTTCAACATTTATCTGATTGAGTACGGGTACTACTACATGATACATTCTGAAGGTCTGATGATGACCAGGTATATACTTATGTTGTTATTTCTTGCATTTGATAAACAACGACACAGCTAGTCAGTCCGAAAAATAGATCAACGAGGATGATGCCATTTTAATACACTAAATCGAATATTTATCCAAAAATTTTTAGTTAAATGTCTACAATACGAAAAAAGTTTCACTTATACCGTGGTTTCATAAAACCACACAATCTTTTTTACTATTGATGATGTTTTTTATAATCTTCAAATAGTCTCAAAATTTACAAAAAAGCAGTACAACAATATGAAAATCAGTTTTTATTTATTTACAAATGTTGTGACTCCATTTCGTGATCCAATTTTGTTACTTCATTATTTTTTTATTATATTAAAGATTTATATTTTCTATTGTTAAATATTCAGATCGCAAACAGAAAAAAATATTTAAAAAACCCCCACACAAAAAAATACAAAATAAAAGTCATATTAGGTGAAAAGTAAAAAATCGTAAAATAAATCTTTAAAAAGTCCCTTTAGATACCCTACTCGAGTATGTTCGCTGAATTACTCAGTAAATTATTCAGTAAATTCATCCCCTTCCCCATAACTACCCCCTCCTCTCTTAAAACAGCCAATTTTTTAAAATCCAAATCAAACAAATCAAAATCAGTTCATTCGTTCGAGAGCTACGATAACATGTAGACAGACAAACAGAGTTACAGAGTAACAGACAGACAGAGTTACAGACACACACGTCAAACTTATAACACACGTGGTTTTTGCGTCAGGGGTTAATAAACATTAACGAAAGTAGATATGCGTGATGAGATTGTACCTATCTTCTACAAAATAGTATCAAAAACACTTATTGAAAAAATAAAATATTAAAGTTAACATTTTAAGTTTCAGTTAAGTAACTGAACTACGTTAATATTTTATCTTAACCTCATTTTGTAAAAACTTCGAATGTTTCCTTTACTATGCAAAGATATAAATCGCGCTTACCTAAGAATAATAGGGAAGACTGTGAATGAGTATAAGTCGGGCGTTAAAGTAAATTTGCACAAGTCGGTAACAACCTAACTTATTAACTCGTCACTCGGCACACGTGTAATGTTGAGCCTTATGACATTCCTGAAGAGACAAACTGCTATAGCGAGAGTGGGGTATAGCTATGCATGTTATTGGAACACCCGTTACACGATATTACTTCATTTATTGCTTACGGCTTAGTTTAGAGTTAAATTGGAATCCAATACCAATCAATACCAAGGGTACCCTTGATTACAATAAAAGGTTGTAATTAAAATCAATTAATAAAGTTACATCTTCTTAGACTATGTGATAGTCACGCCTGGGTTCCAACTGTATCAGATGCTTTATTTGGTAACCGATACAAAAAAGATTGCGTAAGTGCCATATTTAATAACGAACATCTGTGAAGAAGATAAGTTGAACATTGCACTTTTATAAATTTGAATTTACTTAGATAGATACTTTCATTTATGTCATTTTTAAACGTTTAAACAAACGCGACAACGCATTAAAGAAGGCATCGGAGCGTTCACATGAAATGTAGGAGCCGCAGAAAATATAATTTAAAACAAATTGTTCATAAGTTTCGCTTCTAAAATTCGTATTCAATATATTGTTATCAAGTTAAAACAAACTGTCAACAAAACTGAGTATTAAAATTTTCCCAAGTTAATTGAAAAATAACTTTTACAGAATCTAAAAGCTTATTTCAAAGCTTGGAAGCTATGCAATTACCATTTAAAAATCAAAGTAGCACGAATAACAAGCTAAGAGGGAATAACAGTATCTTATTAGTAATAATTATAGATTTCCATTCTTATATTTGTTACGTAGTAGATAATTATGTAACTCAAATAATGGTTACTTACTTAATAACTTGGGCTCAAATCGTTTTGGGAAATTTATTCCAAACCTATCCAAGCTGGTTTTTTTATGTAATTTATTATTCCCCCTGATTTTATTTTTCAGGGACCTTGATTATTATTATATTTCTTTTTATTACAATAACTTATAAAGTATAATAAATAAATATTAATATAATTAACATATTTATAAATATAAACATATAACATTACTGAATAATGAAAGTTTATAATAGTAAATATATTATTATTATTAAAACATACTTTTGCTGTGCCACTGCTCTCATGACACCGATACAATAGTCGGCAAACTTTGGTAGAGCTTCGTGAATTAAAATGAGTCATATTATTATATTATTGGTATTATTATCTTTCGGTGAGGTCCGCCTGCTCAGGCTCACTTCCTTGAGTCAGCCACCCAACGGCTCATCTTATTTCGGCTGGAAGCTTGGAGCCAGTTCTTTCTTTCTTCTTTGTCGACAGCTCAGTGATACCTTTGCCGTTACTGATGAGCATGAGGGACGATGACTGTAAGACTGAGTGAGAGATGAGTACAAACGTAATGGTCTTATAAAATTGATATTTAATTATTCTTACTCAGCACTCATAGCCCGGCGGCTTGCGTCGATCCTAAGCACCGACAAAGTTAAGCAACAGCGGGTGCGGTCGGTAAGTGGATGGGTGACCACTAGTGGCAAAAAATTCTTGAGCATTTCCGTACTTCGGAGGGCACATAAAGCCGTTGGTCCCGGTTGTTATCATGTCGTTAAACCATGTCGGAGGCCCTCGGGCGGTTTAAAAACTTCCGACACTCGGGTTGGCCACTAAACCCTCCATCAATCCGCACTGGAGCAGCGTGGTGGAATATGCTCTAAGCCTCCTCAAGAGGAGAGACCCGTGCCCATTAGTGGACCATTGGGGGTTGAAGTTACTTAGTATGATAAGCTAATAGAAAGAAAAGAAAGAAAGAAACATTTATTTCACCATGGAAAATAACATGGTTATAAAAAATGTGTGACATGATACATATATTTAGTGGGTAGTTGGGTACCATGTAACCTGGCGAAAAAGGACTACCCTCAGCCTGTGCCATGGAGCGGCTAGGAACCACGGCTGCTGGTTTACAGTGTAGTCCCCTTTTTCGCGTAGTTCCACATGTGGTGTCTACCCTATTAATATTGTATATTAATATTAATTTAAAAGCAGAACAATCCAATGTTGAAGACAATTTACAACTTTATTATTTACCAATTTCATGTGTTGAATATACTTATTAGGGATATGATATTATAAAGTGGATAATAAATAATTATACAAACTATAAAACATATATAACTTATAATATAAACTATGATAGAGAGGAGAAGAAACTACATTACAAAGAATAATATATATAATGTATATTGTAAGATAAAAATAAAATTCTTAAGTAAATGCATAGGTGTGCGGTAAATGAAGCCCCAACGTGAACAAAAAGATGCATTTGCCGGGTAAGCTACTAATTGAGTATAATAATTTAAGTGCCACAGTAAACAGTGACAAACATAATTTATAGTGCGTAAATATGTGCGTTGTGTGTGTGTGTGTGTGTGTGTTGCGTGTTGCGTGTGTATGTGAATAGCACGATAATATTAGAGCAAATGTGTGTGTGTTAAACTGAGTTGTCTCTCGTATTGTATAAGTGGTTTCCACTTTCCTCTGCGTTACTAAAGTTCATGTGGTGGCCCCGCTATATCCTCGTATCATAGCACCTCATATAAGACTACATTAACGAGTAAAGCAAGGCTGTAGAAAATATTTGTTTTAATAGCAGCTTTTCCCAGTTGTAGTTTATTTATAATTTTCACAACAAAACAGTAAAAAAGTGTAAACAGTATACATAATGTCTACAACTAATATTCTGTGACCTATACGTGAACTTGGCAAACACAAACTTTCTAACAATTCGGGACCGTAATTATAACTGTTATTTATAATATAAGGTACTGAAATGGGACATTGACCGCGATTAGTAATATTTGCTAAGTTATTTTAACAATGTTATCCCAATTTGTGATCATTAGCCGGTTCAGTTGGTAATAGTCAACGGGAATTCAGTTTATCGTCATCAAATATTGTCTAATACAACTTATGTATGTTAGTAGGTAGATGGATAGACAGATAGATACATAAACTCTTTATTATTTTAATATTAACACAGAAGAAATAATAATACATATATGTAATATAATATTAATGCAATAATTATATTACATGTAGTTATAAACTAATTTTATTATTTTTGTTATCCATTAAATAATTATCCTCATTTATATATCCCACCAAAAACATAAATGTAAAAAAGGAGAGCCAAGTTCAATACAAAAATTATGCTTGGCTGTGGGCTTCGCCGCAAAAAGAATGGAGATCTAAATGAGTGCCAAGTTCTATGCAAAATCTAAATATGTATTTATAGGAACAAAATAACATAATGAACAAGTATTAAACTCTATTTCTTTGCTTTATTGGATACCTATAACAATTGCTGTTATTTAAAAAAGTGAGATCTTAAAGTAAGTTAGATTTGACTTTGCCAGTTTTTATCAGACTGACTTTTATGACTGATGTAATGAAAACTGGCCAAGTCAAATCTAACCTACTTTAAGATCTCACTTTTTTAAATAACAGCAATTGTTATAGGTATCCAATAAAGCAAAGAAATAGAGTTTAATACTTGTTCATAATGTTATTTTGTTCCTATAAATACATATTTAGATTTTGCATAGAACTTGGCACTCATTTAGATCTCCATTCTTTTTGCGGCGAAGCCCACAGCCAAGCATAATTTTTGTATTGAACTTGGCTCTCCTTTTTTACATTTATGTTTTTGGTGGGATATCATTACTTTTTGTAAAGAAAAATATACCCTGTTTACAAATCTTAGAGACTAAATTGACGTTTCATGGGTGGAAACGCGTAAAATTACGGGTGGGGCTGCGGTGCGGTCTACAACAGCTATGTTCGAATATCTATTTGGCGGACACTAGCGCCATTGATTAGGGTGGCATAACTCAGCAAATTTCACTCTGTTTACAACAGCCATGTTTATATATCTATTTGTCACACACTAGCGTCATTTAGAAATGGCCATTATTGGAACCTCTATTTTTTGTAAACAGCTAGAAACTTTTTCAACTTTCCCTTCATATGAGATGGCCCTCGTTCTACCTCAATACTCCATGCGCTGAAGTATGTCATATTGAGCCCCGCGTGCACAGAGGCCTTAGTGCGAATTTTACGTGACATAACGGGCTCACAATGTAAATGCGAGTTGGCTAAGATTTGTATGGGAACGAAGCTTTTCTTTTCACTGCCGCTAGATGGCTCTGCTTCGGTCCCATACAAATTTTGTATGGGGACACCACTTATTTTTCGACTTTTTTTAATTTTTTGATTTTTTCCTACGCTTACACACAATTACCGAGCTGGATTCCAAATTTCAACCTTCTAGGTTATCTGGAAGTAGGTTAGATTTAGGTACTATATGTCAGTCAGTCAGTGCTAAAAGTTACGACTTTTTGACCTTCATATCTTTGTAACCGTTTGAGCTAGCTTCATGAAATTTGGTCTTCTACATGTTCATATGGATATAATTAAACACACGTAGTTTTATGTGTTTACGTTAAAGAGGTTTTGAGTTATAAAAGGGTCAAAAGTGGCACCAAGTGGTTCGTGTAATATTACACTTGGCGCTGGCTAGCCAGTTCCTTTGCTTGAACTTGGCTTGACACGCTGCCGCGTGTCTAGATCGTATTGTTCTCGTCGGTGACCTTTTTTAAAAATAGATTGATTTGTTCTACATGGTTCAAGAAAATGATAATTTAAATTATTTACGCTCATTCATTGAATTCAGACCCCCAATATATTAATAATGAAATAAATGAAAAGCAAAGAATTAACCCATAATTGTCCCACTCCTTGGCTCGGGTCTCCTCTCACAATGTGAGGGCTACATTCCATAGTCTACCACGCTGGCCAAGTACGAATTGGTAGACTTCACACACCTTTGAGAACTTTATGGAGAACTCTCCGGTGTGCAGGTTTCCTCACGATGTTATCCTTCACCGAAGCAAGTGATAATTAAATTTTAATACGCACACAATATTTGGAAATTAGAGTTGCGTGCCAGGTTTTGAACTCAGGCCCCCGCGTTTAGGAGACCAATGTTTTAATCGCTAGGCTACCACTGCTCAAAGCTCATCATAAACAGGCAGGGTCACTAAACATCTAATTAGGATACAAGCTCACAGGGTCTACGAATCTTATCGATCTCTTATCGATCTTACGAATCTCGATCTTAAAATTTGATTAAGATTCATTTGAAAATCTATTTCGATTGGCATCTACGCTTTTTTATCGGCTTTTTATACGCTCTTTTTAACTAGGTTTTTTTAGCTATCGCTACAAAAAAGACAATAAAAATAAATATTTTGTTATACAAATATAAACATAAAAAAACGCTTACACACTCATAAGTGGTTTTTACCTGTGTTGCGGATGGCATGGACGACACATAACACATCACAATAACACCCATGACCCGAGTACAAAATTTTTATCTGTCACATAAATGTCTGTCGCGGCCGGGAATCAAACCCGAGACCCCTCGCTTCGCAGGCAGGGTCGCTACCAACTAGGCAACAAGGTTGTCAAACAATTAATTATTTGTTTAAAAATATAATAAACTTACGATCTAGATGTATTTTTTACATTCGACTTCCAATAGACAAGTGCCGTGAAAACTCAAAAAAAGTTGGCAAGTTTATCCAGACTGTGCAGTTGTGTCAGATTTCACGGAAATAGCGCTTAACAAAATATTATGGCACGGCGCGACGTCAAGATAGCATAACGCTGTTTAACTTTACTTTAACTCGGCTCCGCGATACTCAAATTGAAATAATGTTGTCTTTCTGAGCTATCATTTGTACAAATGTATACAGATTTAACGACAGACAGATTTTACTTGGATTTAATTTCCATCTTTCTTTTAGTGATTGTGAAGAAAACTTTAATACTTGAAAATGTTTTCATGTATCATTTGCCATGTAATTTGATGCGATCACTGAATGTGAATCACCTATGAGTATCATGATAATGTGTCTTGATACGTCGCAACGCTACGGTTTAAATCGATACGTGGTAAGTATCGCCCGCTCCATTTTCTTGTAAATAGCTGACAATTATCTAAAAATTATCACCCATGGATATTAGTAACAATTTAGACATCACTGATGCGTTGCCGGCCAAGAAAGGACTTTTTGGAACTAAACTAATAGCATTTTCCTCACACACTTACCTAAAAGAACACCGTATTTTTTAATAATTTGCAAACTTCTACTTTTACGTTTAGATTTCATCATCTACATCTCTTACCTAGATACCACAGACATAGATAGTTGAAGATGACCTATGCAGTAATATCACTTAGATTGCAATAACTTTTGATTGTAATAAAAGAAGAAATAATTACGAGTACAACCACAGACATATATCAAGAATAGACGACGCATGTACCTCGAATTGTATGAAAACCAAGCGTGTCACTTTTTTTTGACACATTGTGCTGTCACAAGAATATTTAGTGCTGAAATTCCCCATCCTAGCGATATCAATTCGAAACTGATTCGTTACCGATTCTCGACAACGATTAATGATTCTCAAAATCGATTACCGATAATAATTAGGTAAATAGAAAATCGTATGATCGTTTGTAGGCGTAGAATATGTAAAACATAAAAAATGCCTTTGGTTGGTTATACAATGTACATAATAATATAGAATAGTGCTTGAATATGACCGAATAAATAGTTTTGTGTTTTATTTAACTTGATTAATTGATAATTATAAACACAAGCTTCAAAAATGTAAAGATAAATAAAGAGATCATAAATATTATGATTGTTTATTATTTGCTTTCAAGAAATTAAATAAATGAAAATTAAAAAAATATTTATAAACATTTCTTTTATGAAAATCAAAACATCATATGGACACATTTAAACTTACCTAAAGTTAAACGAATATTTTTTTCTAATTAAAAATTCAAAATAAAAAAACAGTACATCAATATTCGGTATTGCGCTTGAAATCAGCCTTCGTTTCTTTTTGGAACGAAGTTCCTTATCGCGCGTTCTGAAAGGGGGCTAGACGGAAAATTTCGACACTTTTTGATTTTACGAATGACGACACTTTTTTTGAAGTGATTCAGTAAGTTTTACAGAGATGGCGCTGTACTGTACAACTTTCTGAATCACGCTATTTTTTTTGTGAAGAATTTTAACTTTACACAAATTTTTAATGAAGTACTAGGACATCATGAGCGACTAGGAGGTTCGACTGAACGTATTCACTGAACACAGTCGCATTTAGTCGAACCTCCTAGTCGCTCGTGATGTCCTAGTAACTTCATTAAAATTTTTGTGAAGAATTTTAACTTCACACAAATTTTTAATGAAGTACCTACTAGGACATCATGAGCGACGAGGAGGTTCGACTGAATCACGCTAGCGTGATTCAGAAAGTTGTACAGAGATGGCGCTGTACAACAAAACTTAAATCGCAAGGAACTTCGTTCCATCCGGGTGTCCCTTGACACCTCTCATGTTTTTTCGAATCCGTAAAACATCATCATTGAAATGAATAGAACATATACGGCTATGTTTTGTTGGAAACCAATATCTATGCCCCGTCGCTATAATTCATTTTGCTTTAATATTGGGGTCACTTGAAAACCTTTAATTATAATGTTATCATGAATAAAATCACTATACAGAAACATTAATATTGTAATGAAAAATAATTTGCCTGTTAAAAACTGTCTCTATGTAAATATTATTATTCATTGGTTTTCAAAATCGATTAACATCGAGACCACACCGAGTAAATGAACAACACTATATGCTATATTTTACAGAAACACGACAATATTCACCGTACTACGAAGCTAAGCGACGATTTATAGTAACGATTGTTTTATTTTCATTGCGTGTTCCAGTAAACAAGCCGTATAAATTTTGCTACCAAAATCAGCAATGTATTGAGTAGTATGCAGTACACAGTAAGTTAGTGCTTTTCGTTGTAAAACGTGGTAGAAATGCAATAAATATGAAAAAAAATATTTTAAAATAAATTACTACACAATTTTATAAATAAATTGCTTAACGATGAAAAGAAATATTTCTTTTACCTCTGCTAACTGTATTTGTAGAATTCCTACAGTTTAAAACGTTACAATTAGGCATTTTTCGTTATTTCAGTTGACATCTATTGCCAATAGCAGTAAAACGCCAACTAAATGACACGGCGCTCAAATAGGATTTAAAATCCTTTCTGTTACACGTGAAATGTATGAACATGCGGCATCTACTCTAGGTATACATGTCTGTGAGTACAACAGTTCTCCACAATACAATTGTAGATTATGTATAATGCGCTGTCGGTAAAATGTCCCTACTAACTTTTCTATGGTAACGGGTTCATTATAGGTACGAGTATAGCGTACAGCTATTATCGATCAAACATAGGGATGCGCCGATCTGATCCGATCTTTTCGAAGTTCGGATCGAGGGCATACGATCCATTCGGTTTTCGTATCGGATCGACACCATGCGATCGGAGGGTAGATCAATTCAACTCTTTAAAGATCGGATCGGATTGGATCGGTAATTATTATTATGTTTGTATCATCAAAACATGAGACGAAAATAAGTAGGTATAAACCACATTGCGTCAGTAACAGGTCAGTCAGTAGTATAATTCAAATAAATTACTAGGTATAATTCGGACCATTGATTATACCTGAAAGCATCTGAAGTGATTCGCAGTCTTTCTAAGTACGAAGTGACTGCTAACTATACAAAATTTCACAAATAATAAATAAACAAGATCGAAAGCTCAAACCAAAATGAATGTTAGTTATTTATTTATAATGTAGGTTTTTTTACTTTTTACTTCATTTAAATTGACGAAACGGTATAAACATTAATGTAATTATTATTGATGGTCTACGACAAGCCGGTTTTTTTTTTCAAATAATCTTATATATACGAGTATAATAATGTAGCATTATTATTGAATAATCTTCTATAATTATGCTACATTGTTTTTATCAAAATAAATGTAAATATTTCATAACTTGAAAGTTAAACAATAATTGTAATGTAAAAATGACTCTTAGGTATTTGTATTGTGTTTTTAATGTTGGCTTTTAATGGTGGCCTTGTTTGAAATAATAATATAATATAAAAATAGTAATTATTTAAATGTTAATTATTTTCATTCGATTTTTTTGGATCGTTCTGTTTAAAATTACGATCCATAAAATCGGATCGAGCTCCAAAAAGTCGTATCCCTAATCAAACACGCAGTAAGTACAACTTTTTCATACAGTAATATTACATGAATGTTCTTATTGTTCTTAGAACATTTTATAAGTCTATATAATATATAATTCATACTTAGTTTTAAAATAAGTTATTCATAAACACAGTGTATTTGCGTCTCATAAATTAAATGATAAGATAATGATAGATTGTAGGCATAGCAACGGATAAAATCTCAAAGAGCTAATAACACTACGAAAGGACAGTTAATATCAAAGGGCGACTTCTTCCATCGAAATAATATCTTAAAATATGCGAAAATTATTTTATTATTTAATATTTGAAACAAACATTTTTAATAAGTTTAGTAAAGGTAAAAATTTTAAAGTTCGATTTTAAATTAATAGTTTCAAACAGCAATAACATTGAACCAAACAATTACGTATTTTTAGCTTTACAGATGATTATTATCACTAATCAAAATAAAAACATAAATACCAAAGACGCAATAATCTTATTTACTGATCAATATCTAATAATGTTTTAAATCACAGAAAACCAGCAATACATACTTAATCACATTTTAATCACTTTTTAAACCATTTGAAGTACATGAAAGAACAATTTTAACAGTCCTAACATAATTTAAACTATCGCAGGATCATCGTTATCATTTGTTTATTGTAATCATGTTTTTAAAATGCAAATAAAGTTTTATTATTATTATTATTATTAATTAATAATGATTACAGAAGGACCCTTCTGCCTATTCTATCCGTTTTAAAAACTTACTTTTACTAGGACTTCAACCTTTGCCGGCAATCGTTCCAGGCCGTACCAGCAACGCACCATTTCGTCCATCAACTTAGTTTGTACGTACACGTGGTTAAAAACATAGGATTTTTAAATCTATATGGCCGTGCATTATTATTAACAAGCAGGATTTTTTACCAAAATATGTCTGCTCATAGAAAAATCCGGCCAAAACCAAGAAAACCGTTAAAAATAATGGCCGTAAAGCCTTGCAAATATGAAGGTTCACAGGCAGTGCATACAAACAAGAAATACTGGAAAAACGCGTTTCAGTCATTAGATGCTGGTTGCGAAGGACCGGTGAGTAATTACGAAAATTTTTTAAGTACTTTTTACGACTGAAATTATCATCTCTTTTTATGGTTTATTAAAAATTTCATGTTCACTTTGGATAAACAAATTAAGTGACGTAATATTTTCCTTTGACATACAATGTGAATCAGGGTCAATCCTACTAGTACCATTCAGTTGTCTCATGATGGGACAACTGGCACTGTTTTGTCTCAATTATTAAAATTTGAAATATCAGTTGATTTGAGCATAGATGAAAAGAAGATAAACAGCACTTTAAATGACCCATTTTTTCAATAAATATGTGACTTTTTGTAAGTCCAGCAAACTGATTTATTTAGTTTAGGAGAATCACTGTGTTAT
This sequence comes from Thymelicus lineola, assembly GCA_963932265.1. Classification (NCBI taxonomy): domain Eukaryota; kingdom Metazoa; phylum Arthropoda; class Insecta; order Lepidoptera; family Hesperiidae; genus Thymelicus; species Thymelicus lineola. The sequence continues at coordinate 7,640,907 of OZ010687.1, read as the reverse complement.
AAGCAATTACTCGTACTCTTATAATGTTTAATAAGGTCTTTGAAACGCGAACTCTCACAATAGTTTTGTCATGTTCTTAGCACATTCGCTTAATTATAAGTTTGGAATAGTATGTTCATTTGGTGTGCTGTCTCTAGTTCACTTGTTAAGATCTACTTCGGCAATAGTAAGAAGATTAAATTAGTTTGCACCAATTCTACATTTCATGTAGAAGCATCTTATGTGAATACAATATTATATATGTATAATACAAACCTATTATATTTATGGTTGGCAACCCAAAACCTACAGGTTACATAGTTGTTAATTAATAAGTAAATACTATTATAGTTGGTAAAATCCAAATACATGTAAAAATATTTAGGAATCATAAAATAGTACAATTATTTTAACAAAATAATAAGATATTTTATAATTTATATTACTCCAACTAGCTTATAGAAAAGGAAATCACATATCTCTCCGAAGTACTTCCAGATGAAGTGTTCAAGAAAGTTTGCAACATTTTGAGTATTGATAAAAAAATACACCCGGTGCAGAACAGCGGTGACGTTATAGGTGAGGGTATAATAAATATTTTAAAAAATAAATTATATTTATGTAAAATATTTGTCACCCTTGTCCTTCGAAGGATGAAGTGCGTAATATCGCACCCTCAGTTAAAAAAAGCATAAGTCGTCTTACGTTGAATTTTAGTTATTAATATGATTGGAAAGAGGGACAAAAGCTGCATAATATGCTCAATTTTTTTCAAATTTTCATTATTAGTCTTGACGGTTTTGTGCAAGAAATGTAAATTCCTTTGAGTACTTACTGATAATTTAGCAGTTTTTTTTACTCTCTTGTAAAATTTTAATTTTCATCTTATGCCGTTTTTCCACTGAGCGTGCGATATAACAGTAGCCAGTAGTGATAATTCACTTAACTAAGGATCGGCTTAACTCATTCGTTCACTTAAGACCTAAGACAGTACAGTTAAGACAGACACTTAAGGGGGAGGGGGGGGGGGGGTTTAGCGCTTATTATGATATCGACATGAACTAAGAGAAAATGTGAATTTAAAATATTATTATTTACAGATCTTAAATGCCGTAAACTGATTAAAGAGCCGTTATTATCATACAGGAAAACGTTACTCATAGATAGAGAGTTAGAATCTGATACCGACGTAGAAATCCTTTCAAGGTAAGTTGTAATTTCTTATCTCAGTTACGTATAAATTCACCTAGACAATATGGTTACCTGTAAGACGAAAAATTAACATTGAAGCAAGCATTGAAGTCAACACGGACACATTTTATAATTTACTTAATAATAATCTTAAATTATTCATATAAATTCATAAACCAATCACACGTCTATTCGAAATGAAGAAACAGATTTCCAGCTGTCATTTTTATATCTTATCTGTGACGTATTTTCAGAAGTTCACTATCGAAGAAATGTTATCAACATTTTAATTTCAATATTTAGTTCATTTTAGAGTTATTATAGATATTCTATCTAATACTACATTATATAAAAAAAAATTACCCCACACATATTATAAAATTATATTTTTTATTGAACATCATACCATAAGGTATTGAAGTATATATTATAATATTATATATTATTATTATTATATACATATACTAGCTGTTGCCCGCAGCTTCGCACGCGGAAATTATGCTTATCATATTTGTACCCCTCACAGAAGAAAAAATAACAGGTTAAATTATATTGAATTTAGGAATTTATAAAGTAAAACCTTCGATAAAATCAGAAATCATTCTTCCGGGAGCGGGTTTTGAAAAATAAACAATATTCGCATTAATTTGTTTTTTCTTTTTCATGAAAAATTTTGAACAATTCGAAAACATGTATACCATCAATTAAAGGAGAAACATTTGTTGTAAATTTAAAGCAAATTGCTGATATTTTAAAATTAATCCATACAAAGTTTCATGTTGTTTCCGGGAAAACCTTTTAATTTTTCAGGATGAAAAGGTTTCTGAAACATGACCAAAAGTATAAGAAACAACTAATTTCCGGTGAAATCAGTTCAAGGGTTTTGATGTGATGCTCGGACAGACAAACAGACAGACAATAATTTCAAAAACAAATGTTTGGTACTCTAACACGTTATTAAAGTGTTATTTATTGATTATAAATTTTAATATTAATCCCTCTCAGTCTTTCTCTCTCTCTTCCTCTTTCACTTCCAGTCCTTCTCCAGCTTCTTGTCCCTCTCTCCGTCTCCCACACCCGGTCCCTTGCCCACTTCCTGCCCCGCTTACTCTCTCTCTCCCGCTCCCTGTCCCTCTCCCGCTCCCCTACCGCTGCCTATCCCGTTCCTGGTCCATCTCTCGCTCCCTGTCCCTCTCCCTCTAGCGTTCCCGGTCCCTCTTCCGCTTTCTGTCCCTCTCCCGCTCCCTGTCCCCTTAACCCTTTAAGGGACCTTTAAGTTAACCCTTTAAGGGAGGATTTTTCAAAAACCCGTGTTAAAATTTACTTTTGTTTCTAACTATAAACTTACATAAAAATTTCATATTTTAACTCTAAAACTGGCGAAGTTGATTTGTATGTAGTTGACTTCCATCCCCTATTTTTAGGGGATGAATTTCGAGAAAACCGTGATACAGTTATTTTTTGTGTCTAACTATAAGCTTATACACAAATTTTCACCCTTCTTACTTCAAAACTGACGAAGTTGCCATACTAACTTGAAAACTCTTATTTAACCCTTTAGGGGTTGATTTTACAAAAAAACGCAACTTTTAAATATTGTTTATAATCTTGAGCTAATATGTAAATTTTCATATTTTTAACTTCAAAAATAACGAAGTTGCGTACTGAGTTCAATCCGCTAAATTAACCCTTTAAGGGATGATTTTCCAAAAAACGTGTTAAAATTAACTTTTGTTTCTTACTACAAACTTACATAAAAAATCATATTTATAACTCTTAAACTGGCGAAGTTGATTTGTATGTAGTTGACTTCCAACCCCTATTTTTAGGGGATGAATTTCGAGAAAACCGTGATACAGTTATTTTTTGTGTCTAATTATAAGCTTACATGCAAATTTTCACCCTTCTTACTTCAAAACTGACGAAGTTCCCATACTAACTTGCGCCACCTTAATTAACCCTTTAGGGGATGATTTTCCAAAAAAACGTAATACTTTAAAATTTAGTTTCTAATTTTGAGGTAATATGTAAATTTTCATGTTTTTAACTTCAAAAATGACGAAGTTGCCTACTGAGTTCAATCCGTAAAATTAACCCTTTAAGGGATGATTTTCCAAAAAAATGTGTTAAAGTTAACTTTTATTTATTACTATACACTTACATAAAAAAATTCATGTTTATAACTCTAAAACTGACGAAGTCGGCTTGTATGAAAATGACTTGTAACCCTTATTTTTACCCTTCAGGGGATGAATTTCCTAAAATCCGTTCTTAGCTGACGTCTCCTTAGCATAATCTATCTCCCTGCCAAATTTAATCATAATCGGTTCGGTAGTTTCTGAGATTTTTTGTTTAATCAGTGGTGTGTCTCTTTTCAATTTTATATATATAGATAAAGCTAGAAAAAAATCGGGTTTCACCCGCGCTCTTCACATGCCAATCGCCTTAACTAGTAATCTCTTCAGAATATTTGAAGAACAGATAACTTATCATGACACTAACTAATCTTATTGAGTAATTTAGTAATTTTTTCAATTTAATTCAGTTGCAGTGAAACGGAAAACAATACACGTAATATCCATCGAGAATTTTTGAGAAAACCCGAACGTGAACAAATAACTTGGGAAACTCGGTACCTGCAGCCTGAGAGGGAGGACGAGAAAAGCCTTGAGAAGAAAGCTAATGACCTGACAGACAGAGTATAAATATTATGTTAAATTGTTATATTTCATATCTAATCTACATTTAACTAGTCTATATTTAATTTCTAATTCTATAAAATCATAGCTCAGTTGATAGTGTCCTCCCAAAATGTTTCGAGTTCGTTACCGGACAATTAGAATGTGTTGTAATACAAATAAAGTATAGTTCATAGAAAATTTATATTACCCTGAAACACTTGCAAATCTAATGGACACACACAATTGGCAAGAAGTTCATTTTGTACTTACTAAAATTCTATGAACGAAAAAGGTAAAACTATAAATCAATTCTGAATACTGATACTGATGTAGGTATATCGGATTTCGAACATCGCAATGAAATGACACCCAAAACCCAAAACTATGAAAATAAATATTTATGTTCTATAACAAAAATAAATGTATCGGAAGGCGGTGTTTACCGCAACACCGGTATGCAAATCCAATTTACTGCCAGATTCATAGACTGGGTGTAGGTAACTTGGTTCAACTAATACCACTAACGGACTTCATTTTACCTCGGGAGACATAACTTTAAGCTTACAAATAAACAATATTCTTAATAGATAGTATCAGGAAAATAAGAGCGTCATCATTATAAACATACTGATTTAAAATCAGCATAATGATGTTCTGCCAGCATAATATTCATACACAGAAGCTTAATAGAAATAAAAGCTCACAATCACACTCTCATATTCCCGCAATGGGCAACGTGAGAAACGTGATTTTTTGTGTCACTAGTATATTTACGCTGAATGACAAATCAAGTTGTCACGTAAGTGGGCGCTACTCCATACAGCTTACATTGATAATGGAGGCCATACATGATCAAGTGTACTTGTCAAGTTTGCAGTTTGAGTTGACGCGGCATCCAACCAGAATGCTATACAGTGGCCATATACCTACGATCAATTTTACTGGATGCCACGTCAAGTCCGCTGCAAACTTGACAAGTATACTTGATCGTCTATGGCCTCCATAATGCTGGCAAGTACGTGGGCACGGGTTATTCGGGTTATTAGGCGACGCACACGTCACAAACGTCTTTGACCTACGAAGAAAGATTTTTTTGGATTGTTGGTCCTGGCGGTCTTCACGAAGCGACGACCAAAGAGCAAACATTTATTTGTCACATAAATATTATAATACAAGTTCTGCTGAATCACCGTCAACTGAAGATCGATACGTGATCGTCAGATTATAATAATTTTATTACTGATATAAAAATATAAATATGCATATTAATTGTCAGATTTGTCACGAGTTTTGTGAATATATGAAGCAGTTGGGTGGTGACCAGCACTCTCAGTTGTTCACTCCCAAAGCCATTAAGGAACTTTTTCAAGTAAGTCCGTATGTCTTAGCTCTGACAATTCAAGCAGTTTAAAACTAAGAGTACTATGCTTGCAGTTAAAAATTTCTACAACTTGATAAAAAATATAGTTGTATTTTGTCCACTAAATCTTGTATAAATTTTTATTACTATTCTTTTAAATAAACATTGACAAATTAAAAATAATAAATAGTAATTTATATACAACTTATGAATTTGTAATTAAGAAAAAAAAAAGGTAAAAGTAGTCGTAATTTTAAACATAAGATTTTAAGCATTTAGACAGGCTGTTTAAAATACTTTAAAACTTATTTTGGCAGTCGTTTTAGACTTAATAAGTAATTCGACGAAGTCGAAATATAGTTAATAAATATTAAAGCAAAGTGAGTAAGATGATGGGTCACTATCCTTACAAGCTGTAGGTATAGTTCTCTAGTTATAATAAATAATATTAATAAAATTTGAAATGTTAATCATTATCTTTAACATATATTATTATTGTAGATAGAGTTCGACACACACGTCGCGCGTAGTCTTCAAGTTGTGCCCAAAGAATTGCCAACAATTGAAGAAAGAATAGCGAATATAACTGGAAATAAACAGGTAATATTACAAAGAAACAAGCTGTGATAGCCTAGTTTGAAAGTTGGTACCGTGCATGAAGGGATCTGATTTCGAATCCTGGAACTTTACAATTGTAAAATTAAATGAATATTAAAAAATAATTATTATCACTTCCGTGAAAAAAAAACTTCAAACAGAGAAAACCTTCATATTATGTAACATTACCACATTATATTCTCAAAGGTTATGTCTCTCAATGTAACTGATCGTGCTGAGTACTGGGTCGTGCTAAACTGTTATAAGCACATTGTGAATGGACGAACAGCAGTTGCCTTAATAATGAACGAAAAATAAAGGAATTAAAAGTAAGGCGTTGATTAAAGTCTCTCATTATTAATTAATACGTAATTAAATATACAACTTTTCTCGATGCAAACAACTTATTACACATTAAGGTTGGTTCTGCAAAGCGGCATTTTGAAAAAGCAAATAAGCTGCGGCCGCGTTAACTTCATATTCTGAGCTGAATTATAAATTGTATATACCAGTTTTAGTTTATTATATTGATCAACATTCATAGTAATGATAAACGAATGCACAGTTTATTTTGTGTATTACCCCATATTTTAGATTTGTTAAGGTGTTAAACATTTTAATGTTAACATTTCAGAAATCTCGCTATATGGCATTAGAACGGGAAATCATGAAAGACATAAAGGCCGAACGTAAACCAGACCATGTGACAGCCTTCAGCCGACAGCTTCCTAGACGAGAGCAGAGGTGGGCTCCACGAAATAACACCAAGGAACGGTGGCGATCAGCGAGACATGTTCCCGAGGACCTAGTTTCGCTAAAAACTGTGTGGGAAGGCATTACGAACCTGAGGTTACAATACTATTATAATTATAATTTAATTGGCCTGCATCTAATAAGAATATTAGTGGTAAAACTTTCAACGATGTACATTTCCTGCTATCGCTGAAACTTTTCATTATAGTTCTCTGAATTAATGAAGGCATTCACGATGTTTATAGTTAGCGATGTCCATGCGCGATGAAAACTTACCATAAGACAGCGCGATTGCTTTCATCGATGTTATATAAAACAAACTAACGCCACCAAAAACTCTAATGACAATGATGAATAGCATTAAATGATTTTATATGATCCAACACTCACAGTTTAGTTTCACGTAGCTACAACTATTGTTTTAAGTGTTTAAAATACTATAGCTACTAAGTAACATTATTGTCTTACAGAAGTGTTAAAGAATATTGTCGTTGGATGATCGATCACCCTGAACACCGTCGAGCGCCCTACCTCAACAGCTTGGGCATGTTCGACTCCACGGTTCTGAATGCTCGACTGACGTTTGAGTTGCAGCAGGGTACCCTCACACCACCTCCTACATCGTACATGACTCCTGCGCCTTTTGACCATATACGAAGAAGACTTTCGGAACTTGCGGAGTCTAATTGACAATGTCATTTTAGTATATTTTTTAAAATATCATATTGTATTTTGTTAATAGATCTTGCAATTAAATATGATTTTATACTATTTATTTCACAACAAGGTTTTGATATTACTGTTATTTAGCAAATTTGTTGGGGTTTTACAATATAAAAATAAAATTATAAGCAGAATCCTTTTCTCTGTCATCTTCCATACACCTACTACACTACTATTTCGTTGTTCAACGCAAAAATAAACAAAGGACTTATCGATATCTGTTAACCTATACAATAAAAGAAGAATCGTTTTTTGAACCTTTATCCTTCATATTTTATTAGGTATACTATTCACCCTATATCCTTCGCCATTAATTTCTTGATAATTATTTAATTATAATGTATGGTTAGATTACATAACTTGAAAAACTTATAACATTTAAATTATTTATATTAAAATTATTGACCCATATACTATGATTCCTTAAGTAAAAAAGATAGGGTTTTGAAAAACATACGAATTTTTACACAATGATACTTAATTAATATAATGTATAATGGTACCACAGACCTTCACTATCATGCTATTATACAATAATGAAGAAGAATGAATCTCATGATAATTTCTTACTCCTATTTATTGCTCTAGTTTACCAAAGTGGAGCACGAACGTTCAACTGTTAAAAATAGTTATCTAATTTTATCGCGATAGACTGATTACATCATTGTAATCATATTCTAAATTTTAAGATAAAATAAACAAAGTGACGTTTCTAACAAAATTTTAAAGACATGTTGGTATTTCTGTCAAATGTTAAATAAATTTAATTACTAATATATTATTATTATTATGAGTAAAAATGTTATACCAGAATGGTTATTATTAATAAACATCAAAAAATTTATCCATTAAAATAAGTAGTAACAAACATCTGTTTATGGTTCAAAGATAAGATAGATATTTTATTGAGCAAATACACTTATATCTATCTACCTTTTCAGGTAATGGCTGGCAAACGACCGTCTATATGAGATCAGTGCAGACCGCGCTCACGTGAGCATAGCTCAGTAACTTGCACTCGAAATATCTTAATTTAAAAACACAAACATTCGTTAATTTAAAGACCGAACACTTACAAATTAATAAAGATGGAGAAAGTGAATGTGAAGAGTGATAGTGAACATAAAATGAACTTCGAAGATGTATTAAATAGCCAAATCGGACAGTTTGGAAAATATCAGGCGATAAATTTGTTTCTATTAATTTTCCCGGCTATCGGTTCCGGTTTCATGGCCGGAGATTACGTATTCACAGCTGGGAGACTTCCTCATAGATGTGCAATACCTCAATGTGACGGGCCGACACCAGAATATTCGCCAGAATGGATACTCAATGCTATACCAGCGACTTCAAGTGGCTTCGCCGACTGCTCCCGTTACGCTAATGTGACAAACGATGAACAGCATAGCGCAGAGTGCCCTGTCTCTATGTTTGACCGAAATATAGTTTTACCGTGTGACGGTTTCGTCTACGAACGGACTAATTCTGTTGTATACGATTTTAATTTAGAATGTCAAGAGTGGCTGCGGGCTCTCGCCGGTACGCTGAACAGTCTCGGTGCTATGATCGCCCTCCCACTAGCGGGGTACATCTCTGACATTCTAGGACGTAGGGTATCGATAGTGTTTTTTGCTTTTAACTGTGCACTTGTTGGCTTTGTTCGTGCATTCTCCGTGAACTATACGATGTACGTTATTTTACAATTTATGCATACTGCTATCGGCGGTGGACTTTTTAGCGCAGCATATATATTGGCTGCAGAAATAGTAGGTCCTAAATTTCGTGTACCAACTAGCGCGACGATGTCATCTAGTTTTGCATTGGGACAAGCACTGCTGGGCGTGATCGCTTGGCGGGTGTACGATTGGCGTAAACTTACGCTGACTTTGTTTACACCGATATTTCTATTGGTAACATATTATTGGCTAGTCACGGAGAGCCATCGATGGTTAATGAGCAAAAATAAAAACGAGGAAGCGAAAAAAGTATTAAAACGTGCGGCTTTACTGAATAAAAAAAAGATTACTAACACAACCATGGACTATCTTTTAACAGCAATACCCCCACTAATTGAGGATGCTGGAAATAAGAAAAGTTATTTGATAACAAGAGTGATAAATTCACCTGTTCTATTGCGTAGATGTTGCACCACGCCTGTATTTTGGATAACAACAACTTTTATTTATTATGGCTTATCAATTAATTCTGTTACTTTATCTGGCAATGTGTACCTAAATTACATTACGATAGCTTTGATTGAAATTCCTGGATACTGGACCGCAGTTTTGGTTTTAGACAGAGTTGGTCGAAAAATAACGTTATTCACAAGTTACTTTATATGTGCGTGTTGCTGCATAGCATTTGCTTTCACGCCGAATAATTTATATGGTCTATCGTTATTTTTGTATCTAACCGGGAAATTTTGTACTGGTGTTATTTTTACATCGTTATATTTGTTTACGTCAGAACTATATCCTACCAGACATCGTCATTCGTTCTTGGCGTTTTCGTCAATGTTGGGTAGAATTGGATCGGTAGTGGCGCCTCTCACACCACCCCTGATGGTGTACTGGAGTGGTATACCGTCAATGATGTTTGGAGTGATGTCGATGGTAGCAGCTCTGTTGGTCCTCACGCAGCCAGAAACGCGTGGCCTGAAAGTACCTGATACATTAGAAGATGCTGAACAGTTAGGAAAATAAATTTAATTATGAAATGAATTTGTTTATTTATTTTTTCCAAATTTAGCAGTAATTTTATTTAAAATTTATTCCCTTATGCTTTTAGTGGTTTTCATTCCACAATTTTTTAGATAACGATGAGAAAAATTACATGTAATTAACCAGTTTTATTATAATACAATTACAGTCTTGTTTGAGATGCTTATAGATTCGTTACTACTCCAAGCAGTGTTGACGATATGGAGCACTTTGTAGATGGCACCTGTTCCCCCACACCCTTGAAAAACATGCTGTAGTTTGAAGAAAGCTGCTTAAAATTACCTGCTTGATAGTTAGTTAACAAACTAAAATTAACTATGTTGATTAACTTATAAAACAATAAGTCATAATTATGTTAAACAGTCTTTATATTACATAATTGATTTTTTGTAATTTTCTTCTACAATGTATTTATGATCAAAGATCGCACAATATAATATTAATGCTATCTATTAACATCTCAGAACACTAACATTCTTTCAGGTTAGCTGTTAACACTTACAAAGTAGTTACCTTACAAAGTAGTTTCAGCATAGGAAACAAGATGGCGCTATATGCAAAGTAGGATACAGACAGTTATTTCATTTTTATTTGTGCGATAGAGGGCAGTAGTTATTGTTGTGTTGATAATTTAGGTTCATCGCTTTCACAACAGATGTTTATGAAGGTACTAAAGTGGTGAATTTATATTGGTGCCAATATAAATTATTGTTAATTATACTAATTATAATTTTCATAACTGTTCCAGACAAGGAACTTATTTGAAGTTATTTGCACACATTTAATATTTTCCATTCTACATTTTGTACAAAAAGTTTCTTTTAGATTTAAAATGTGTCACCTAGTGCCACTGTTGACTCGTAGAATATTTGTCATTGTTAATCTATTTATGTGACAGTGTTTTATATTTGTTTACAGAAAGTAGCTGGTATTTACTTTAAAAAAGGAAAATTAAATTGATTAAATTGGTTATATCGAACCATGCCCTGTGGAAACCGTCCACTCATTAAAGCTTGGGACAAGCCACGAAATATAAGGGTTATAACACCATCCCGCTATGAGCAAAATGAAGCCTCTGTAAAAGTTCATTGGAAGAATGTTATTAAAAATTTAGAGTTGTCCTATAAAGATGATCAGGTATTCAGACAAGACATAATTATAAAGGTTTTTTATTATACCTTTACTTTGAATATTAAATTATAGGTAAAGTTTGTCAATATCTGAATACATATTACATAACGTTATGTCACCATTCAGTCATCTTTTTCATCTACTGCTTTCAGAGTACACACACAGAGTTATTATCACAACATTGATTGATAATATTATAAACAATAGCTACTGGTTTAACCTTCGTTTAATCTGGATTTAATTTGTATCGTAATGAGATTACAAAAAAAAATCAGATAAATCTAGTTTCTTCGAACATCTATTAAATTGTAGGGGAGACCGGGGGCAAAAGTAACAGTTTTTAGTTCGTGGCCGATTGTGCCAAAACTGTTGATATCTAACAAAATCCTGTTATTCTCTAAGAAACTTAGTTTAACTGTCTACCAACTTGTCTAGTCAACGTTAGAGTACTAATCGTAATTATGTTGCAATCCCACTTTTAAAAAGGAGTGTCGAATGTTACAATTGACCCATAGTGCGGGGTTGTTTGTAACATTGTTTTGATGAACAATAAAATGACAATGTTAATGAATTTAGCCATATTTTAATTTTAAAAACAATCACAATCTTAAATACAATCAGTATTTTAATTGGTAACTAAAATAAATGCTTTTACTTCTTCAAGCCGCTTCGAAACAAAAAAGTATATACTTCTCTTTATAACTGATCAAAAACGAATATATTAATATCTAAAATTTTAATTTTACACAAGTTATAATCACTACGTAATTAAATAACATTTAAATCGTATATTTCTTTGATGAATCAACAATAATCAACAACAACAAATTTGTATGAAAACGTGTGTGTTACTAACAACCCCCTGTTACATTTAACCCCTGTCTGCCCATCTCTGAATCCGGTTAAGGGGATCCACTTGAGTAGTCGGTGCTACAGACCAAAGATGGATTGGATGAATTTTCGTGTACGAAGCTGCGGGCAATAGCTAGTGTAAAAATAAAAGAAAAAAGGCAAATAAATGTAGGTATTTAAGATTTCCAAAATGCGCTTCCGGACGAATGTTTTTGTCCTAGATTTGCGATTGATGACACTTTAATTATTAATAAAGATCACTTATTAAGGTTTAATAAAATATGATGTTTAATATGTGATCTCCAATACAAATTAAGCGGTTTTGTATTTTCGACTTGAAACGCATTGAAGAGGTGATATTAGAAAAACAAAAAAAGGATAAAAGTTCTGACTAGATAGAAATGACGTAATAATTGCCCAGCCATCACCTGAAGATTCATTAATATAATATTTTATTCGGGTTAAGGTTTTCCCACGAAGATAATAGCAACTAAGATAAACGAAACTTTTCGAAAACCGTATTTTCTAATTCACGCGAGCGAAGCTGCTGGCGTCCACTAAGTAGTATGAAAATACTAAAAATTTCTTAATGGCTCAAAACATATAAATTAGGTAAAACAATTATTTTTACCTCGGGGTTATTTGTAGCAAGGGGTCAATAGTAACGTTACTATTGACCCCGAAAAAAATGGTACAATTATTCCTGAAGACTGTTTTATTTAAAAACAAAAATAAATCAGAAACTCTGAACACTATTTTACTTTTGCGATAAGGTTTATATTGTGTGATATATATGAATTATAATATTTGTTGTTAATTTACTTATACTTTGTAAATTAAAGAGTAATAACAGATTTTTCAGAGTACGAAAAATTACTTCGGGGCTGTCCAAATGACAATAGTCAATTACACACGTCCACGCTGCTCGGAGCACATTACTCAGTGGTTAGCCTACCCGAGCACGTTACGGCCTATGCCCTCGCGGCCGCACACTCTTCAGCGTTGCTTGCCAACCAAAATATCAGCAACGTTACTATTGCCCCATGGTACTTTTGCCCCCGGTCTCCCCTACTCGTATATTAATAGATAAACACATAGACAACAAAGAAAATACTTTTATCGGCAGGACAATTTTTAATACAAAAACATTTTTTTTAGTTCTGGGAATCCAATAGGGATACTGTTCAAGAATTAGTTGGACCTGTTATATTCAAAAGGATTATCAGGATTTTTAACTTGAAAGAAGACGCCACAAAATATGTACCACCTTCTGAAGTATCATCGATACAGCCATCCGAAACATTCTACCAAGTCAGGAAGTCTACGATCCAGGTGACATGTCATAATAAAGTTGTTCTATGTTTAATAAATAATTATAATTTTCGATAATACTTTAAGGATTATATCACAGATTATATCTACAAATAAACACCTCTACAACCTGTTAGAGTTAAAGGCTATTTCTCCTGTTATTTCTTAAATTGCAAACGCGTCATTGACACCTTATTTGCTATAAATAACCAATACAGTAATAACCAGTTATTATCAATCGATCGTGGCCAATAGCTGTGCCAATAGGCTCGTTATAGTACAGTTAAAAATAGGACGAATAGTGTTGATGTCATCATAAAATAAGTTTGAAAACCGATTTGTATAGAACAGTTGCACAATTTTTGAGCAATGTTATTTTTATGTAGATAAAGGTCTTATTTATTGTGCAAATAAAAATACAATTTAAGTTTATTTCTTTGGCATTTATCGTTACAGCCTCAGGCACGACCGTCTTATTCCATAAGCGACTTCGAAGGTCTAAGTTCAGACGAAGAAGATGAAGTAGAAAGTGAGTGGGATGAGTCAACAGAGGCCGAGTCAGAACTCAAGAAACCATCATACTCAAAATCAGGAGTCAAGTCAAAGTCTTTCATGGTTTCTAAATCGATTTCGAAATCGATTTCAAAATCTATTTCGAAATCGATTTCATTTTCGAAGTCATTTTCGAGATCAATGTCAAAGGGACTTTCTCGCTCGTTTTCGACCAAGTCAAAAATCGTATCGGATATGTCAATGGTAGATGAAGAAGCTTCTACGCGTGATGATCTAATTGTGCACCCTGTCAGTAGAGTTGGACGGTGAGTTTCAAAAATTAATCTCTTGATGTAATGACACCATATTTTTAAACTAGGTAAGCTACGTCTCTAATGGCACCTGCATCTGCATCTGCACATTAAAATTAAGAACTTCCGCAATGAATAATAAGTGTTTGAAAGTAAAAAGATTGTTAGATATGTTTAGGGACAATAAATAAAAATGATTGTGTGGTTTTATGAAACCACGGTAGGTATAAGTGAAACTTTTTTTCGTATTGTATACATTTAACTAAAAATTTTTGGATAAATATTCGATTTAGGATATTAAAATGGTATCATCCTCGTTGATCAGTTTTTCGGACTGACTAGCTGTGTCGTTGTTTATCAAAAGCAAGAAATAGCAATATTTACATTAAACAATTAAAAACAAACAAATAGCGTGGAGCACTGACACAAATGAGTAATAGTCTATAGTATAGACTATTTGTATAGACTATATACACACTACACGGCCAGCTGCGAACCATCGGCGTGGCGCCGCCATATTGGCCTCGGCTGCTCTGTCGAGCGCCTTTCACTTTACCCCCACTCCGTGGCCGACCGTCACGCGACATGCGACACACAGACCAAAAAGTTTGAGAGGATGTAATAAAAGTTTCACTTTAAAAATTATAGAGCAATTTAACTGACTCTCCTTAATAATAATGTACTAAAACGTTACGTTACCGTTAGATACAATGCTCGGGGACTTGAACAACGCCTCACAACGGGTGGGTTTTAAGATGAACATGGACAAGACGAAAATCATGTCGAATGTCCATGTCACACCCGTACTGGTTGTTGTTGACGGCGCTGCTCTCGAAGTTGTAGACGAATACAATTACCTGGGACAAGTGATCCAGATGGGTAAGTCCAACTTCGAGAAAGAAGTCACTCGTAGAATCCAACTCGGATGGGCTGCGTTCGGGAAACTGCGTCATATCTTGTCGTCCAAAACACTACCTCAGTGCCGGAAGTCGAAGGTGTTCGAGCAGTGTGTGTTGCCAGTGATGACATACGGATCCGAGACGTGGTGCTTCACTATTGGCCTAATCCACAAGCTCAGGGTAGCACAGCGGGCTATGGAGAGGGCTATGCTCGGTATTTCTCTACGTGATCGTATCAGAAACGAGGAGATCCGTAGACGAACAAGGGTGACCGACATAGCTCAAAGAATTAGCCGGCTGAAGTGGCAATGGGCTGGCCACATAGTGCGAAGGACCGATAACCGTTGAGGAAGAAAGGTCCTCGAATGGCGCCCGCGTCTCGGAAAGCGAAGTACAGGATGCCCCCCCGACAAGATGGACCGACGACCTGAAGAAGATAGCGGGCATCCGCTGGATTCAGAAGGCTCAGGCTCAGGTCAGAGTGGCGCAAGTTAGGGGAGGCCTATGTCCAGCAGTGGACCTCCAAGGGCTGATAGATGGATGGATGCATGGATGGAAAACGTTACCCATACATCTGTCTATACTAATTACTAATATTATAAAGAGGTAAAGTTCATAAGTTTGTGAGATTGTGAGGTTGTATTAATGTGTAATCTCTGGATCTACAGAACAGATTTTGAAAATTCTTTTAATAATAAAAAGCCTCATTATTTGTGAGTGTCGTAGGTTATCGGATTCTCGGAGGGAGAGGTTATTGGGAAGTGTTAGGCGATACGAAGTTCGCCGCGTCTGCTAGTTAATATATACGTTCAATTACATCTTTATCTCATAAATTAATGGCACTTGACAATCTCAGGATTCTCGTGTTCTTCATGTTTTTGTGGTTATTTTGGTTATTATGTCGTATGTATGTAATAGACATAATATTATTTTATTATAGTTTGTTTCATTTACATTAAATTAATTTATTATTTAAGTTTATTATTCAAATTGGCCGGTTTTTCATAACTTAGGTAAGTATTTTCTTCTTGTGTATCATGTGCTATAAGACGAGTTAATACTTAAATCCGATTCCCGTACTTCTGTTGTCAAAAATTTAAAAATATATCCTTTCAGAGTAAAGACATCTCGAAAAGGTTTGAGAAATCCACACTATGAAATGCTTTACTGCAATAAATCAGAAACTGATATGATAAAATGGAAATCAAAGTATAAACAGAAGTCTTTCGAAGTATCAGCTTCAGACGAGTTCAGTAAGAAAGCAGAAATATTGGCAAAGAAGGTAAGATCTAGGAAATACGCCACCTAAGTAATGGTGTTTAGATATATGTATATGATATGATTATGGTAGACATTTTATATAATGACGTAGTTTGATGAAAGAAAAAGAAAAAAGGCTTTGATTTAAAATGTAAAAGATTCTCGGAATTTGTGTATTTTACATTATAGTTTGACTAGTTACATTCAGTGTGTTCAGTATAGATATATCTGTATGATAGCCGCGTATTACTATTAATACTTTCATGTTAAGCTATTATAAAAACTACCTTAAAATTTAATTATTACATTAAATTATAAGTTAGCCCAAAATGCTGAGAATTTCCTATTTTCGTGGCAGATGTGGATTAAAATGTATTTGGAAATAATTATTTTATTAAAAATACATCTCGTATAAAAATTTCAACTCACGTACATGTATATACTATATGTATTTTAATATTGCTATTACTATTTCATTAACAATGTACTATACAATATACTGTTATTTTAATAGATCGCTAAGGAATTTTATGAGTGGTGGGTAGGCTTGGGGAACGTGGAGTTCAAGAGTGAAATCAAACGACCTGAAGATGTGGAGAGCTTATTCCAGGTTAGATGTATTATTTTCTATTCGGTCTGATTAGGTTATATTATAAACTAGCTGATACCCGCAGCTTTGCATACGGAAATTATGTTTTAACTTATTCAAACTTTTATCCTGTTTTCCCGGGAAACCTTTAAATTTTTCGGACTGAAAAGTTGTCTAAAATATGACCCAGAGTATCAGTAACAACTTTATCAATTTTCATCGAAATCCGTTCAAGGGTTTTTATGTGATGCCCGGACAGACAAACAGACACTTTGAGTTTTATTATAGTATAGAACTTATTAGTAGTCACACTTACGATCGACACGGTAAGGTATTATACCTTTAGGGATATGTGCAAATTAGTTTATCGATTAGGTATTTAAATAAAAACTAAAATTATTTTTAGGTTTGGTTTGACGAACACGCCTCTCGAGGTCTGGTGATGGACCCTAAAATACTGCCCTGCGTATTACAAAGCATTGCCAGTTACGTTGGTGTTCCGAAGGTATATTTTACGTTAATATAATATTACAGTGATTATACTCATAGTTTTTTTTCAGTCATAGCTTTCAGCCTTTAAAAATGTTTAGAAATTAAAACGCAATAAATCCCGCTCTGAAAAATAAGCAATATAATTTTATAATTATATTTTAATTAATTTATATTCGAAACAAGCGGCTTTCATTTGATACCTAATACGACACCTTTATGGTTACAGTTCTATCTAATGTACTTATTCATTAATATTTTGAGTACAACGCAACCTATATGATTTTACTGATTTTCTTGAAGTACTTAACCATATCTTGTTGGGTTACTTTTATCGGCGAATTTCCGACATAATTTATTTTCTCAGCTATCCTGTCCGGCGGCGCTCAAACGGCAAATAGCCTCCGACATCCACGCGGAAACGAGTCCTGCTCACACGATGGCGTTTGGTTCGTGCCTCCCACAGAAGATGAAGCATCTCCCACCCAAGAATAATACAAAACAGTTGTGGCATTGCGTCGAAATACCAGAGGATTTGCGTTCAATGGCTTGTGTTTGGGGCGATGTGCAGCATCTGACGTGAGTTCTTATGGTATTTTATTGTAACCTAAAATGTATGCTCATTAGAAGTGTACATCTTCGGTGTAATTGAATTATTACGCTCTCATCATAATCGTCTAATACAACTAACCTTACTGTAGTAGGGGTTGGTGTAACTACTTAAATTGGGGCTTGATAAGACTAGCTGAATTTTCTATTTTCCATCTAAATTATATTATTATTATATTATTATATATTATTATTATTATTATTTATTATTATTATTATATTATTATATTATTATTATTCTTTATTAAATAGTGCACTCTTGTCCCACATGACTCTGTTCATCGTGAAAATTGCATTACTTATACTTCTAAAAAGTTTATTCACGGAGGTAAATTTAGCACATAGGTACCTTAAATTAAAATAGAAGAATCAAGGTTTTGGTTGTTATCAGTGCATAGGCAGACAAAACCTTCAAACAGTTTAAAATTCTTTTATCAATCGGGTTATCGATTGATCAACGGGAAGTCCTTATGTATCTTATAATGTACAGACGTAGTTTATTAGTATGAATATAAATTGAAATACATTTATTGCATCACGATACCAGTTTTATAGTGATATACCTAATGCCGAACTTTATTCGTTGGTTAAACCTCTTATCGGTTCAATTGACGATAGGGTCTCGTCAAAAGAAGGCTTACAGTATACTCTAACTGACTGGTTCCAGATTAACAGAGGAGTTAGTGACAAAATAGAATGTCGAAAGGCTTAATAATACACGATAATGTATGACATACTTATTCAATATTGGCGGCCATCGCCAAGTTGTTAAAAAAAGTACATTGAAATTAGTTATGAATCACATTAAATGCTGTCGGTTTTTATCAGCGCTAGTTGAACCTGCGTAATGTTTGAATCTATTTAATGGAAAAATTATATATATTTTTCTATTTGTTTATTAGATTACTAAAATAAGATACAGCAATTAAATTCTAAAATACATGTTTGGTTCCAGATACAATCTAACTGTTCTTATAATTACAGGTAATAACAGCATGCTTGTAAAGTTACATGTAATAAGATAGGTATATTGTTTCAGGTCAACGAAATCCTTCCACCAGTGGCTACAACAGCGGCCTCACTTGCCCATGCCACCCTATCTGAAGTCTCTGGAGGACACCGGGGACAAGAAACAACTGTTCGTAGTTCCTTCAGACTACGTAGTAAAGGATAAGAGCGCCT
Source organism: Thymelicus lineola (assembly GCA_963932265.1). Classification (NCBI taxonomy): domain Eukaryota; kingdom Metazoa; phylum Arthropoda; class Insecta; order Lepidoptera; family Hesperiidae; genus Thymelicus; species Thymelicus lineola. The sequence goes on along the minus strand of OZ010687.1, from coordinate 7,621,778 downwards.
CTACCTCGATGCAAGACTTGGCGCTGCCTGTGTCCCAGTTCTCATTAGAACTGAAGGAAGTACTTAGTAAACTGATGAATGAATGACGTTTATAATTTTTAAAAAGTTTGTATTGATTTTTAGTCCATTTTAATCAAGGAGGTTTGAATAAATTGAAAACTGCATATAACGTTTAATTTATTTTCTTTGAAGTGAAACTTCTTTAGGCGCGATTTGAGAGTAACTCTGATTATTTTTCGGGCGGAAGTATTCGGTGATTCGGACGGACAAAAGGATCTATAGCCTGTTGAACATAGATATAGTACTATCTATGCTGTTGAATAATAAATAAAAACAAAACCATGAACAAAATTGAAGTACAGATACATAATTCTATTAAGATTACATTGTATCTGTCACAAGTCTATAGAGTAAATAAGTATTACGGGATAACGAATAATAAACCGTTAATAAACGGTAACGGTATTATTAACGTTAATTAAAGTTTCATATTCATTTATGTAAAGTATATTGTTAATAAATATGAGTCAACTGTAATATGATATTTATTTTAAATTAAGTTTAATTTTTTTAGTAATATCTACGTGTTACCGACGTCAAAGAAGTTTTACATCTAAAGTAAAGATTACACGCACACACTTTTTTTTGAAGTGAAACTTCTTTAGAATCGTTAGTGATTTGAAACCGGATGCAACGACAGGTAAGATAATATAACCGCTAATTTCGTCATTCAGATCAAGTTGTCCGTAGCCCAATGGTCAGGACGTAGATACACATTAACCTGATGCGCAGGTTCGCGTCTCACAATATTTCTTTTTTTTTAGTTTTATTTTTATACTGTTTTTAAATACTTTCAAATGCTCTTTTAAATATTTTCAAAGAATTTATCAACAAAAAATAAGAATTTCATTCTTTACAGACAGTAAAAATGCTAAGTTGTATTCATAGATGGCGTGAGGAGTAAGATAGAACATTCGTTTTATTGCTAGATAGATTTTTTAAAAGTGCTAAGTTGTATTCATAGATGGCGCTTCGATTTATTGCTTTAAGATTCGATTTATTGCTTTTTAATATCATTATCTTGAAACCAAAATTTTGGAAAGTTTCACTTCTACCACGTGTGAATTGCACACATTTTCTTTTTGTCTATAGTTAGATTTCAACTTTGACTCATCGTAGGTAATCCCTATTTTACTGTGATATTGGGTACTCACAATATTCATACAGATATAGAAGGATTTTTAAAGTCGGTTAATACCACGAAACTGTGGCCGTTACTTCAACAACTGAGTGAAAATATTGGAGTTCCAACAATATAAAAATCATAGTAGCACTGTGGTAGTACCCATGTCATATTTAACGTTTGAGTATCTATCTACACAATTTTTTTAAGAAACTTGCCCTGTAATTTGCAAGTGCAAAAGTTGCATAGAAACTAAAACACAAAAGATATGCGTGACTGCTGAGTTTAGACACATGGCAAGTGGGTAAATCTGAAATAAAATAAAGAGGAGAATAGAAAAAAATGTTTTCACCATTATGACTCACACAACTCACACATCACACAACACAACAACACACACATCACACAACACACAACACAACACACAACTCAGGAGTAGAAGCTAATCGAAAACAATATCGCTCACCCAGTAATACAACGGCACATCTACGTTTGTCATGTTTTACAGAAACGACGATCAAAAATTTTATAAAAATGTTTAAAATTAATTTATGGGTTCTTTTTACGTTTTTTACAGATTATATGGGTTTGGTTACTAGTATAGACATTAATACATATTTACCACTATGTAGATTATGCACTTTTAAACACGTATACCATATAAAATCAATTTCGCATTTTTTGCAGATGCGCCATTATATTACTCGGTGAGCGATATAATCAAGTGTCGCTTGCTTGCAACTTATTTGCATCTTGAACAGTAAAATGAAAATGGTAATTATTAGGCATAAGCGTTGCACTATTGCACTCGACGCTTATCTTGATAATCAATACGCACGTGGTTGTTGTTGCGGAGTGCGATTTGAATTACTTAACTGCATTTATGCTGAATTAACTATTGCATTTTTTTATTATTTATCAACAACAAAAGTAATGTTACAGGAAATTGTTAGTAAATATCCATAAAAACCACAAGGTTTTTCAAGGTTTGTCTCGGATACTGAGAAATCTTCGAGCTGTACACACTAATACAAAATATCAAATATTTTACAATACATCGTATTAATATCATCACACTGTTTACAGTTCATTCGGTTCTTTTTTATAATTTTTTAAAATATTATTATTCCGTTATTCTCCGTCCCTTATATCGTATCATATCGACGACTGTCACCCGCACCATCCTACAATGAACCAATCTGTGGAACCAATAATACGTAAACCGTAAGTCAGTCACTATCGGAAGTACTTATTATTGAATCAGCCGATTCACATTTAAATGCTAAAAGCATCAAGTTTTAAAACAAACACGAACAGACATTTTTACGTAACGATGGATTGGAGACAGCAAATCATCTTACAAAATAGAAGGAAGGCAAACTCTTAACAAAAGGAAAAAATGCAGTAAAATAATGCTATAATAAGTAGGTGTGATTGTTGTCAAGCATTAACTTATATGATATAAAAAATGCTGCATTTTTATTATTTTATTAGTTCACGATAACCTGTATAAATTTAATATTGTTTATCTTCCATGAATCACATTCATGGACTTTCCGTGCTCTTTTGTTATTTTATGTGATAACAACCCGTAAAAATCGGATTTGCTTTACATGTAAATATATTATCGGCCGCATCGACCTTGATAGTGTTAACTGATGGAAAATGTTTATTGATTACAGCTGCATTCTGTCAACCCAAACACTAAGCTAGTTCCCGTATCTAGTAAAATTGTGACTTGAATGCCTACAAATTACAGCTTGACTCGCTATAATGTCTGGAAGTCGAATCGTCATTTTTGTGATGTCTCATATTTTATCGTTGTTTATGTTGCTTACAACAGAGAGAATCGTCGAAATCAGCCAGCTATAAGTTTTGTAATGTATGTAAAAGATTTGTAATACTATAAATGTATCCTTCTTCGAGTTTAACACGATCAATGAAAGTTGCCTGTGGTGCACCCTTTAACTTGACAACAAATTTTTCATATTTCCCCTTTATAACTCAAGGTTCCGCATATATTGGGAATAATATTGCATCCTATTGGGAATAATAAATGTAATAAAACATATCGGCTTAAAGATGTTATCACCTTATAAAATGTTGTCTTTTTATATTAGGCACCATTCGCCAGAAAATTACATATAAAAACTATTAACTGATAACTGATAAACACGAAAAAAAGGGCACCATCCTATCTTATAAATTATTCCATACACGTGTGGTAGGAAAAAATATGTCGTAAATACATCACTATCGGATTGCATTAAATATACTGGTAATCTTTCTATGGTTTAGTTGTTAAGGATTACTTTTAACAACATTCTAAACTACTGTGCTTTTTTTCAGTTTTTTACGCAGTCGGTTTTTTTAATTAATTTTTTGTTACAATTTTAGTTAGGATTCATTGACTTCTTTATTAGACGAAAAAATTCGCAACGTTGTAATTTCATTACGGGAGTTTATAAATTGAGAATGGTTGTTTAAACAATATTAAATCGTTTTACTATATCCTAAACTGTTAGGTACTTAAAATGAATAGTAATGAGAGGAACCTAAAAATCATTTTAGAATACCTATTCAATGATACCCCATTTGGTTTATCAAGGTAGTTTAATAAGGTATATCATAATAGATTTTTTGATAGCAGGCGGTTTTTTTATTTCTAAATTTATACTAGTTACACTCAACGTCTCATAACTATTTACATATATTGGTTGTTATTCGTTACCCAGTGCATAAGATATAATTCACAACAGGGGTGAGTATTGGCTAGGTATTTTATTATTTTAGTGTTTAAATTATCATAACCGTTACTGTTAGTGTTTTTTAGTGATTTTATTGATAGAACTACATTGTCATTGTTCAAGGAACAGGAATTAGGCATGCTATATTTGATTGTGGTTTTTCTATAGATAGTTATGAGATTTGTTGCAATTTTTTTGAATTTGGTCGATGAAGAAATTGTTAAATTCTTGAGCAATTACTTTAGGGTCAGATATTTAATTTATGTTGTACCCATTTTAATTTTAGTTATTTCCTCTCTAACTACGTCATTTACGGTGCGATATTATGATTTTCCATGTTGCTTTAGTTTTATTGTGAGCAGTCTTTATTATGTAGTCATTTTGGAATTTTTGAGTGAGTTTAATTATTGATTTTAGTCTAGTTGCATATGCTCTCAATTTATCTTTATCTTCTTTATTCTTGGTCAAATATAGAGCTTGAAATAAATGTTCTTGTGACTAACATATTAGGCTTTTCTACACAGAACTTGGCACCCATTTAGATCTCAATTCTTTTTTGAAATTGGCTCTCATTTCACTTTAATGTTTTTGATGAGATATATTTCATACCGGTATGTGATTAGGGTGTCCATATCCAGAAATTATTGGGCAGAACAACATTTGCCGAGTCAGCTAGTAATCTATAGAAATCCATATAAAATGATTTCCACAACATTACTTCGGTAGTTTTCGATAGACTAATTGGTGACAAATACAATGTCAAGGAAGTCATACAAACATAAATAGATACGATGATTAGGTATTTACGTTTGTATAGATATGACCCATGTGATAAAAGATAAATTATAAGAATTAATTTTTACATTTGCAATCTAAATCGCACTAACCGCTGTGCTAACAAGTCACTGATTGAGTGATTTGTTTTATGTCTAATACAAGGAGTTAATATCGCGTCGTGTAATTCGTAAGAAAAATAAAAAATGAATGAAGTTAAAGATCCGCGTCAGGAAACCATGGAGGAAATACGAAATAGAAATATGGGTGATAAAAAATATCACTCCGAGAGTTCGTTGCAGCAATTTGGTGAAGATGAAGAGGCTAGTGCGACAGAATCAATTAAGGATCCAGGGGTAAGTAATTGAATAATTTCATTATCATCTTTCATTATAAAAGTATTTCGAAAGTAACTACAATGTTGTTGCTAAATAGTGTGTAAATGATTATGGAAGTAAAAACATAACAATAAATATTTTTTATGTATTATTTATAGAAGAAAAAAAATGTTACATAATACTGCTATACATTCTTTAGCGTCTCTATCCTTCGAAAATCATGTAATAAGGCCTCAGATCCATTTACGTATTTATTGTTTACCGTTAAATTGAATGGTTTTAGTTCACTTACTGACAATTCCAATAATTTATATCAATTTGTTTATTTATTTAATTTATTTATCTCAATTTATTACAATTATAAATCAGTTATCTTCTTCCTTTATATCTAAATAAATAAAAATACGACCAAATAAGGTACAAGCTGGCTCTTTTTCCAGTGTACACATTAAATGTGTAGGTACTGAAACTATCCTAGTTAGTAAAGATGTTCGTTCATGAAGAATGTAATGTTACAATTTGAAACATAGTTACGAACATATTCCAAGCAAACAAAGTTTCAAAGCTGCTGTAATCGAGGGATTATCTTCAAATTCAGTTAATTAGTTCCGTAATTTAAGGATTCTCCGGAAGTTTCATATTCAAATTCTAAAGATGCCATTGCGAAGCTGTTTTTCGGTTAAACTAACGTCTGTCATAGTTGGTTTTGTCACGCTTTATGGTGACCGCACATAACTCGCAGCACCATACGCGTCACATGCTCCGCATTTAGATGTATTTTTTATTATGTATTATTTTCGTTGTATGAAATCATACGAGAGCACCGCATTTTCGAAAATGCTGAAGGTATCCAAATAATGCTGATGACGTCATAAAATGCAGCGCGCAGAGCGCGTGCTGGTACTCAGTGTTGCCATGCCACGATACTTTTGACAACGCATTAGGAGAAACAACTTCCTTTCCAAATTGATAATATGATTCCAGAATCTTCTTTTTCTTCGAATTTGATTTTCTTCTCCCTCTGCCAATGCGCATGCAATTACAACCATTTTTTTCCATAGCTGAATCAATCTAATATTTTACTTTTGCAATCTGAGTCTGACAACTGACAAACGAATGTCACCGCACTGTTTAACACTAGAAGTTGGGAAAAACTGCAAAACTTCTTAGCAATACTAAAATTTTCGTACGGCGCGTAACGTAACGGCTCAAATGTGCGAGGCTATCAGTAAATGCGGCGAGTACGGCGCATGCGGTGCGTCCGATGCTGACATAATATGAGATCAGCTTTAGAGAGCATTTTTCTAGACAAACAAGATGGCAGTTCGCTATGTCGTAAAATTGTTTTAGCCGACTTCAAAAACAGGGAGGAGGTTTTCAATTGGACTGTATTCGTTTTTTTTATTTGTGTTACGTCATAACTTTTCACTGTTCTACTAATATCCAAGTGAATTAAGATTCATTTTTGATCAATTCATTTTAAAATTCTTTGAAATTACTGTTTAATTTTCATAATCGAAAACAACAATCGATTTGATAAATGTTTCGACTTTAACATCGGCCACGGATTTAAGCCTTCTCTCTGAAGCTGTATCACTCATTAAATGTCTGAGTTCTGCTCATGTTCTTATCTTCAGTGGTTTACTGTGACATTTCAACTGCTTCTTTGCTAGCCTTTGCGAGTTTGAAGCAAAACTTAATACTTAATATATAATTTTATCTAAGGTTTGTTCTTACTTGGCTACATTTCATTTACCCACAAAAAATATGATTTGCGCAGATTTGAAGACAAACCTTCAGGTCCTTTTATTGCAATTCCCCTAGAGTGTACCTAAGTTAAATTTAAGATAGCTTCACTCTCTTTTTCGGGTAATTGATGAAAAAAATTTTATATTAAATAACTTATTTTATTATCACTGTATGTAATTAAAACAATCTTTTAAGTACTGTGGTGTAGTTGTGACTAAGACCCAATGATAAAATTTCAAAACAATGTACCTAAGCGCAGTCATAAATTAGATGGGATCCAAACGTGGATCATTATTATGATATTAATGATTATTAAGATATTAATTATCCAAGTGCTATAGCTATTAGTGTTATCCCTGATCACAGTTATTTGACCGCGGAATTTATGACTGCACATAAAATGTTTTTAATTTTTATCATTACGTCACAAGCATGTGCGTCAACACCACGGTATTTAAAAGGTTTTTTTAATAATAAAAATTGACGTAACTAAATGTACCAAAAACGTGATCGTATCAGAATCGAGGAGATCCGTAGACGAACAAAGGTTACCGACATAGCTCAAAGAATTAGCCGACTGAAGTGGCAATGGGCTGGGCTGGCCATACCTATAGTGCAAAAGACCGATAACCGTTGGGGAAGAAAGGTCCTCGAATGGCGCCCGCGTCTCGGAAAGCGGAGTACAGGACGCCCCCCGACAAGATGAACCGACGACCTGAAGAAGACAGCGGGCATCCGCTGGATTCAGAAGGCTTAGGACCGGTCAGAGTGGCGCAAGTTAGGGGAGGCCTATGTCCAGCAGTGGACCTCCAAGGGCTGATGGATGGATGGATGGAATGTACCAAAAACTTATTTTCTAAGTTATCAATAAATTTATTTTATAATTATTGTATAGAGTTTTTCAATTAACTTAAAATTTAGATTTTTATTTATTTTTACACTATGTCATTCGAGTATTCCATGTGTAATAATGTCAGTTAAATTCATATTAACAGTCACGTTATCTTACCATAAGTAGGTACTTACCACTAATTGACATAATTATACGGGGAATACCCGAATGTCATGACATAAATAAAAAGAAAATAAGGTACATCAAAAAACCGTTTACAATATAGATAATCTGTGAATAAAGTTATCAATAACTTTAGATAACTTTTTGTAAATACAAGTGGTTATGTTTTGACTGACGAATCCAATAGGTAATTGCGCTTTATATCAATGTCTAGACACTGATAAAGATATACCTATGCTTTAACCTCTTATATTACCATTTGACGACTTATTCTATTTTAACTCGATTATATAAAGATAATAATGAAAAATGTCTGCATTAAATATAGGTAAATAAAATTCCTTAGAAATTAACTGGCATATATTCCTTAGAAATTAACTGGCATATATTCCTTAGAAATTAACTAACATAATTATAAACTCTTTCGTAGCTTAATGGACTAAATACTATTATAGTTGTACTACTAGTGCGAGATCCGGCTTAAGAACCCTCAAGTGTTTAATCTCAAAGGAGTCTCTAATTTTAATTTTCATCAAAATCAACCCCGAGACTCCTGTGACCACATTTCTTTATTCCTCATAATTTAGTAGGTAGAAAATATTTAATTAACAATTTTATTAATAAAAATTATCTGTACGCAATTTTATTAGGTAACCTAAGTCAAAGTCAAAATATTTTATTCATATAGGTATCATTGATACACTTATGCACGTCATTTTTTGGCTTTTCGGAAGGTGCTTTGTCATGGAGGAGAAGAAAAGCCTAAAGTCTCCTCAAAAAAATTCCTCAGCGCATCCTTTAAAAAAATATTACAAAAAAGATATTATCATACAAAAGTTCACTATTCTGAGTGGAACTGGTTGTAGAGCTAATCATTTCTTTGTCATTTAAATACTCGTCTACACTATAATATCCCTTGTCTAACAATTGTGTTTTACACGTTTTTTGAAAGATTCTATTGGCAAGTCACGTATTCATTTTGGGATTTTATTATAGAAATGTACACCAAGCCCTATGAAAGATCGTTGCACTTTACTTAGGCGGAACGAAGGCGTAATTAATTGATACATTCTTTTTGTTTGGCGATTATTAATATCAAAATTTTGTTTATACGCGTTTATATTCTTCCTTATAAAAACTACATTATTAAAGATATACTGGGAAGGTACTGTAAGTATACCTATTTCCTTGAACTTTTCACGCAAAGATTCCCGAGACTTAAGTTTATAGATAGCCCTAACAGCCCTTTTTTGGAGTATGAAAATTTGTTCTATATTGGCTGCTTTGCCCCACAGCAAGATGGCATATGACATAACACTGTGGAAATAAGCAAAATAAACTATCCTAGCAGTTTCGACATCAGTATACTGCCTTATTCTCCTAACAGCATAAGCAGCCCTACCAAGTTTTGTTGCGAGATTTGTTATCAGCGTTATATAGATATTTATATTATCTAGAGTGGATTATTTTTATTAAACATATGAGGGTATATGTATGTTTCTTAAGCCGGATCTTAGACAATATATTAAGAAGCAGCTAAAGTAAATTATTATTAATGAACCCTTTAGGTTCTGAATATGCCACTACAAGATGTACGGGCGGAGGATTGTCCGGACAGGCGACGCGCCATATCGCAGCCTGGGCCAGGCTCGGGCAGCCTGTCCACTGCTACCGCGACTCGCGCTGCCCGTCGCCGCCCGCCACGGAACGTTATGTATGCAGACAACCTGGAAAGAACTGTAAGTACTAAAATTAAATAATGCTTGAACACTACACACTAATAGCCCTCGATGTCCCTAGATGTAATGGGTACTATGGACAACACACACCCAAACCAGAATGACACTTCTTGATAACAGTATAATTATACGCAGCACTTAATACATAACAGTATTATTAGACCAGCTCTCATACAGGGTGAAATTAACCGGATCATAAGCAGGGTGCTAGCCAACTCGTATACAGGTTGATATGAATAAATAAGTAGACGAGAGTTGTCAGAAATCATACGGTATTGAGTTGTAGGCAGTATGAGCACTCATGAAATTGAAAATCATACTTTACCGAGTTGTCGGCATTATAAGCCCTCATAGAATGGAAAACCACACGTTTCTGAAACTAAAAATCTAGGGCATTTTCTAATGTATGTATTGAGACTGAAATTGGTTTGAGAAAACCTGGTCACCGAACTTTATATCGCTATCAAATGTAAATAATTTTCCATCCAATAGATTCAATAAATAAGTGTGTAATAAATCAAATGTCAGCTGATTAGCCCGATAAGGATTTCATATCAACATTACGTAAACAGAACCTTACAAAATGCTCCTTTTCCTTAATTACTAAAAAGGACTCTAAAAATCACTTTTGATCTAGGCTATAGGATGGCGGATTTTCGCTGCTTTTTGTCTCTCTTGTATGAAAAAGCCAAATGAAATTTTAAGGCATTATTCTTCATTTTTAGTAGTTTTTTTTTAGATGGTTTGTGGAAAAAACTACACATGAAGTTTTTTTCTACAGCCCTTGAAAGTTAAAGTTAACTTTTGAATTTGTAATAATAAATCAATATTGTTTCAATGTTATTTCGATTTTTTTTAACAAATGATTTACAGCAGTTATATGATACAAAAGACATATACTATTGAGCTACTCTGAGGATAATATCACGAGTGTAGACCTAACAATCAGGCTGTATTTTCAACTCTTTTCAAGGAGTCTGATTTCTTCAAAAAAAGACACTAATTCCCAAATTTCACTGAATATTGCAGAACACAAATGGGGTTAGATTGGTAGGTATTGAATTTCCCCACCCCTGGGCTCCCGTTGGTCCACCCCTCCAGTTGGCTTCAACCCATTAATGGCCCACTACTGGTCACGGATCTCTCCTCTTGAGGAGGCCTAAAGCATACTCCACCACGCTGCTCCAGTGCGGATTGGTGGAGGGGTTAGTGGCTAACCCGAGTGTCGGAAGTTTTCAAACCGCCCGAGGGCCTCCGACATGGCTTAACGACTGTTATCTTATGATAACAACCGAGACCGACGGCATTACGTGCCCTCCGAAGCACGGAAACGCTCAAGAATTTTTTGCCACTAGCGGTCACCCATCGAACTACTGACCGCGCCCGCTGTTGCTTAACTTTGTCGATCGACTTAGGATCAACGCAAGCCGCAGGGCTATGAGCGCTTCTGTCACACCCCGCCAGTTACACCCTGTATATAGCTCAAATATCGGTGTGTGAAATTTTCTAAAACTCCAACTCGTATGTTTTTGATACAGTCAAAAAATAATAAATATTATATTATTTTTTCAATTTCAAATTCCAGTACACGCACGCCGCGTTGGTTACAGGAACTATGTTATCATAGTTATAATATAACCTAAAATCCCTTAAATTATACCTTTATTTTATATATCTACATCAATTCTAAACAGAGCTCTATAATGTAATAGTTTACTTTATTAATATATTTTCTGTTTTAATTTTCTCTCAAATATTCTAATAAGTGCACAAGTCGATAGGTGTGACCACGAAATTAAGTTCGTAAATATCGCTGACTCATTCCTTTACGCGAACTGACAACAATAAATAAATATAGCTTATGTGGTACAGACATTATAAGAATGGAGTTTTAAATCTAATATATATCTACCATGTCACAATGTTAGTTACCGTACTCCTCCGAAACGGCTTTACCGATTTTTACCAAATATATGCATATTCAGTAGCTCTGAGAATCGGCTACTATCTACTTTTCATACCCCTAAGTGATAAGGGTTGTCCACCCCTAATTTTATTTTTATTTTTTGGACTTTTTTTTATAATGTGGCATTAAAAAATACATACAACCCTAAATTTTCAGTCTTCCATCACCAACCCCTATTTTTTAATATGACTTAGGCGATACGAAGTTCGCCCGGTCAGCTAGTTATTATATAATAATCTTATCTCAGAAAAACCATTAAAACTCAGAATTCAATTGTTAAATTTTTATACGAAAGTCATTATCTTATTTTATTTTCCAACATACAAGGATTAAACAATTAAATTATGGAAGTCAGCAATCAATGACAGTAGGAAAGAAACATGTTTATTGCTATTGGGAAATATTAACATAACTAACTGATTTATTTGATTAATCCTTATCAGGATTAAGGGATTAAAGTCATTTGCGTGATTGACTCATGCTTTAACTATGATAATTATGTATTATATTGTATGTTTGCAATCGTTTTGAATACTTACAAAGCATTAGCGGAAGGATTACAGTTCAGTCCACCATTTGCAAGGAAAAAGATTAACTTTTTTACATATTTTCAATGAACTTCATATACATGCGTATGTGTATGGAAATTTAAAAATAACTCAGCCACTCCCACTAATGATTTAAAAAAATCAATTGTATTAAAACCGATAACAAAACAATTGTGCAATTGCTTTTGACATTTTGTAAGCAATAGCGTTTAAAAATAATTTTAGAATTTGATTGTTCTTTGTTTATGCTTACTTACATAATTCATCTTGTGCATGTCCTGTGATGGATAATAAATCTGGATAATTAACTTTGATGAAATATTTTAATCTATCTTAAATATTAATCAATTATGATTAGATATCAGCATTATCAAAACTGATCCCACAAAACATTCCTAGAACATTGATTTTAATTTATTATTTACGTTTTAAAATATGATACATCATGATGAAATTATGATATTAGATAGATATGAAAATATAAAACATGTCAATTAACATTAATTGATCGTAACGGGATGTTTAGCATATCAAAATCTAGAATAAGGAGATGGAAAAAATATGTAATTGGGGATCTCAGGGGTAGAACCATCTGTCTAATACGTTGAGATGTAAGTTTGCAAATCAGAGCCTCACACTAGGATTCCCTGTGTCGTTGGTCTCATGGAACACAAATATTACGGCCCACGCCAGACCAAGACACACACACCCAGACTGAGAACAAAGGTTTAAACTCATTCAAAATTTGGGCTTGCTGGGAACCCAGGACTCGAATGGCAGGAAGTGCGCCACACTTGTCAGATGATCAAGTGCAATCTTTCAGGGTTTATTGCCAGATTTTCCAGTCCTTCTATGCTTGTACCCAAACCAAAAGTGTTTGTAAACCAAACTAATTTTGAATGAAATATTTAAATTTGAATTTGTAGCTTGTGGCCCGACTATATTAAAAAGATTACAGTATACGCTCGTCCTATAAAACAATGCCTTTAGGGCGTTGATGGATGCAAGCGACACGAAAATAGGATGTTTGCGGAAGACCGAATTGATAGGTTTCAGAGCGTAAATTCAAAAAAGGGTTGGATCTCTGTGACGGCATATAATATTGGACAGCCTCTGTGATAGTACTATAATCATAGAATTATAAATAAATAATGCTTCACACTCATAGCCCCACACTAGTATTCCCTGTGTCATGGTTGCCATGGGCAACACACATAGACAAGGACATTTACACCCAGACCGTGAACAGAAATTCAAATTCATCATTCAAATTTCCGCCTCGCTGGGAATCGAACCCAGGACCCTTGACGCCGCGATCCAGCATGGTAATCATTGCGCCACACGGTCGTCAATGTATGTATTAATTTAATTTAATTTGAATAGGGATGTTGACTAATTTTAGGATTAAATTTTATTTTAAAGATATGACCTTAATATTCGCGAAAAAAATATTATAAAAATAATAATCTTCAATTTAAAAACAAAAATTGATAAATAAAAATCATTATCAAATTTCCCACCAAAAACGTCACGTGACGTCACTAAACGATATTCAATACTATCTGTCTGCTAAGTTTCTTGAATTTCCATATAAAATTGTTCCAATGACGTCATATTCTCAAAGTGGCGTTTGAGGTCACGTGACAGTGAGTACAATTTTTAACATTTTAAATTAATGATATTTAATTTATTGTGACTGATTTCAATAAAAGAATCATATTTTAGGCCTTTAAATGTTACCACTAATATTTTAGACATAAATTTATATTAATTTATAATTAGTGTCAACATCCCAATTGATCAGATCAAGATTTCTCTAATGTAATTTATTTATATTAATTGCTAGTACTGCCAACATAAAATACCTAGTATTTACCAACACGTTTTTCTTTATGCCCGAAATAAATAATTAATTATTAACTTTAATAACGACGCTTTAGTTGATAGTGAAAAATTCCAACTGTATTTCCAATAATGGTAGGTATACACTGACGTTGCAAAAACATTTTGTCCTGCTTTGAAAGCAGATTTATTTTAAGCGTAGTTTAAACAACCAATTCGTGGGTCCACTGAGTTGTAATGATTTTTCCGAAAGAGTTGTAGGGATATACCTTTGTACATGTAATGAGGATATTCACATTCCCCATGTTCAAAGAACTTCGTACACGGGGAATATGAATATTCCCCTTATATAGTAGTAAATCCCTTAGTGAATATATAAATTATTATATGTAGAAACTGCAATGGAGTTAACCTCAATTCCTTCAATAACCATAATTTGATCAAAATATTTTTCCATTATGTTTAATGATTTAACATGATGAAGATAAAGGATTAACAAATACTAATAATTTATGTTAAGAAAACTTTTTAATACAAGCAAAATTCCTAGATTTTATACTTAATTGTTTATTTAATAAAGCGACAACAATTTTCCTTCTCCCCTGAGCACGCTATTAATCTTCTTTAAATTTAATCTCGTATTAATATTTGCCTGATCGATTGGTTTTATGTAAGTGACGCAAACAATGTACTGAGCCAATGAGTATAATAATCTAATAATGTCACGTGAATGTATTTATCAGAATGTATTTTACTGTGTAAAATATACAGAAAATCTGATTTTCTTTACCCGAGTAAATTGAACGTCAGGCTAAGCTAAAGTGTTAAGGTTCAAAAAATGACATAGATTTCTAGAAACCTTTTACGTTCAGTAAATCAATTAGCGTTTATATCAGATATATATTTATATTTATATTGATGTGGATGCCTTCAAGAAAAGAGTGAATAGGCTTTTACTAAGTTAATGTGCTCACCACCTTGGACCACATCTCCACTTACCATCAGGTGGGATTGTGGTCAAGCATTAACTTATTTGTGTAAAAAAAGAATATCGCTCTTAAAATAACATCTAGCTATGAACATAATATAATATAATAGTATATATTTAAAAATTATAAAATACCTGCCTGATATCAAAAAAGCAATCATGATATACCTTTTTGAAATCCTTATAGTGAGCTCTTTAATTTGATACCCATATTGCATTAGTCGATTTATTTTTATTTTTTGATACTTCAATAAATGGCACCTCACAGCCATTGTTTGCCTCACAGCATTTGTTTTTTGATTTCACTTACCTCAGAACACTTGGGGTATCAAGCCATTGTTTGCCTCACAGCATTTGTTTTTTGATTTCACTTACCTCAGAACACTTGGGGTATCAAGACGACGATAACGATCTAACTATATCTTAATTATATAGATCTGTTCAGCGGTTTGGGAGATATGAGGAAATAAAGAATATTACATGCATACATATTGTACATACATACATATATACATACATGTATACATACATACAAGATACTCCCGAAAACAAAACCCTTCCTGGCAGTCGGGTAAAAAATAAGCCAATTAAACTACAACAGTTCATAGATTCAATCGTTAAAAAAGGTATCTGATATTGATAAAGCGATCACGAGATGTGTTGTGAAAAAAAAACTTTGTAAAGGGCACAGTTCCATCACACCAAGCGGCCGTGTTTGTGAGGCGGGTCACTCTCGCGCAACCGACTGTAAAGCTTTTGAGCCTAGCCGTCCGCGAGCCACCCTCCTACCCTACCACCCTAACACCCTGTAAATATCGTCTGCGGACATAACGTGCCGCCCCAATGCCTCATCTAATGAAAATCTCTTTATTTTTAAATTCTCACTAGTAACTGACCAGTTTGATTTTATATTGTGACTTTTAATAGGTTTTATTCATATTCTGTAAGTATCTTTTGTTGTGTGGTCAGTGACGGTTGTTCTAATGTGAAATAAAAATTAAAAAGTTTATATTTATATTTAAATATTTATATTTAAACTAGCTGTGCCACGCAGTTTCACCCGCGTGAATTTGTAGAAAAAATTAACTAGTTACTTAAATATATGATATTATAAAGCCTATAGCCTTCCTCGATGAATGGACTATCAAACACAAAAATATTTTTTCAATTCGAACCAGTAGTTCCTGAGATTAGCGCGTTCAACCAAACAAACTCTTCAGCTTTATAATATTAGTATAGATTATGTTTACTTCGTCCCCAAAAATTATAATTTATTTAATTTTGTATTACCTACAACTTCTTGATTTTTTAACACACAATTTTATTTCTGATGGTTTAAAAGTAGCTTATCTGCTTATTTATTTTATAATTTTATTTAACTACTTACACCAACGCTGCAACCTATTTTGGTTTTGATACTTCTCTTTCGGGCCTCCTTTTCAGTTCTCATCTCGTTCTTTATTTTTCGTTTCTTTCAGTTTAAGTACCGTTTTTTTCGCTCAGAGCATGTTTAGACATTCGGCATGTTACATAGAGTTAACCCAATACGTTATTTTAAAGTGGACTATACCTTTATTAAAATACTTTGTGTATTATACGTCTCTTACTTTTTATAACTATTGTGGTTATGATGCTCTTTAGCTCCAAAAGATATAATTTAGCTAAGGGCACTACGAATAGATACTCTTCACAAACCACGATTGCTAAGCGCAGTGAGGTCGATCGTATTAACGACCGAATAATAATTCAACAATAGTTTTCATTATACAACTCCAATCAAATATGTATAATATATCTGTATACATAGTGATAAGTAACATTAATCATATTTTAATATTGTGAAACAATTTATGTCACATTGATTTCGTTACGTATTTCCATCAGTACTTAATCAAATTGTTAATTACACACATTTGCGCAACGTCAAGTAAATTATAATATGGGTGTGATAAATAGGGAATGTGAAATTGTAAGATTTGTTTATAAACCATCATATATAAACAGGAAATCTGTTGTTTTTTTTATGGAAATAGTCGGCAAACGAGCTGACGATCCACCTGATGGTAAATGGCTATCGTCGCCCATGGAGATCAGCAACACCAAAGGCATCACTGATGCGTTGCTGACCAAGAAAGAAAGAAGAAAAAGAAAGAAAGAACTGGCTCTCAAGCCCTCAGCCGGAACACGACGAGTAGTTTGGCGGCTGACTATTGCTCAAGGATAGTAGCTATCCAGGCTAACCCATGGATAAATGAAAATAGTAATAATGGCATTAATTAGCAATTAAAATCAATATTAAAAGTGGTAAGTGGTTACGCATTGAAGGTTATCAACTTTTCAATGAGCTATTGATAACCAGATTAAAACTGTCCATAATCAGAACATCAAAGAAAGAGACAATTAAAATAGCAACAAAACAGTAAATATCGTAAAACATTCTATGACTGGTTGCTTTATAAAAACAGTTGGAATGGAACGCAGGTCCTTTAATGGGATTATAGTGAAATACAGGTGGTGTCGATCGAGAGAAACAAACAACTAATGAAGTTATTAATCCTGTTTCATACGGCTTTCGGTGTCCACACAACGAATTTTTATCTTTGTTTTCGGCACAGACTGCGGGAGCGGTCAACGGCCTTAATTTATGCGAAATCAAAATTTGTGCGAAATGAAGTTTGTTTACTTTTTAGGACTCTGCAGAAAGGCTGCCCAGATTGGCGATGGGTAATAGAGATGAGGACTTAACTTCACCCAGTGTTTTTGGTAATATTGTCTTAATTATTTAAAAATATGACTTATAAAATACAGGCTCGCTAGAAAGTACGTACACCTCTGGAAATCACAGACAAATATTCAAGTAAAAGTATCATCCTATAGTAATGATGTTGGGACATACTTATGTTAATTGCTAAGATTTGAATTTAATAAGTATGATGTCTCAGATGTAGGTGACCTTATCACTTGTATCAAGTTATCTTCATGTCTCCAATTAGTTCAATAAGTAAATATTAAATAGATATTTTATATAATTTTTCTTGTCAAACAGGTACCCCCAGTCCAATGTTCTTTAATGGAAATCCTAGAAATGGAGATATTAAATTACCAAGTAAGTAGTTTTGCAGGGATTTCTGTTTTAAGATTATGAATTTATTACAGTAAAGTGCTACATTTTTCATAACAATACACATTTTAATACAGATTTTATTGTCAAACAGGCACCCCCAATCCATATTTCTATAACGGAAATTTCAGAAATGGAGATATTAAACCATCAAGTAAGTACTTCCATAAACAGTCCTTGTGTAAAATAATGTGAATATTATACATATTAAAGATATTTAATATATTTAATTGTCGAACAGGTAGCCCCAGCCCACTGTTTTATAACGGAAATCCCAGAAATGGAGATATCAGATCACAGAGTAAGTGATTATTATCATTAAACGATAAGGATTATAGGAAACGATTTATGCATATTCATTGTTTGCACAAATACATACAAGCTTTCTAATTGATTCGCCCAATCGCCCATCCACTGTTGGTGTAAATCTTAAATAAGTCATCTTTTTCAATATTATAACCTATCCATAATCCTGAGGTGTCCTGGAGAATAAAAATGTCTCAAACATTTTATTATTAATTAGTTATTATTAAGAAGTTATTATTAAGTAGTTATTATTAATTTTACCTACAAACTTAACTAGGGATGAGATCCACAGTAAAATTTATGTAATATTTTTTTAAACGAGCAATTCTTGTTGTATGTATATTATTATTTCTGAATCTCGGAAACAGCTCCAACGATTTCCATGAAATTTAGTATGCAGGGGGTTTCAGGGGCGATAAATCGATCTAGCAAGAATTCATTTTAATAAAATTTCGATTTATCCGTGTTTTCAGGCAATAAAAAACTGCTACAATAGACTCTTCCTGACATCTATTGGCATGTAGCAACACTTAAGCTACTTCAATAGATGGCGTTGTTAAGCAATAATAAACCGCGCAAAGCTCGGTCATCCGGGTACTTTACAGTAGATACATAGATAGATTATTAAAACAATCCAATGAAAAATATATAAAAAAAACACATACATGCTATGATAATCTGGACATGCAATAGGGATGTTGACACTAATTATAAATTAATATAAATTTATGTCTAAAATATTAGTGGTAACATTTAAAGGCCTAAAATATGATTCTTTTATTGAAATCAATCACAATAAATTAAATATCATTAATTTAAAATGTTAAAAATTGTACTCACTGTCACGTGACCTCAAACGCCATTTTGAGAATATGACGTCTTTGGAACAATTTTATATGGAAATTCAACAAACATGGTAGACAGATAGTATTGAATATCGTTTAGTGACGTCACGTGACGTTTTTGGTGGGAAATTTGATAGTGATTTTTATTTATCAATTTTTGTTTTTAAATTGAAGATTATTATTTTTATAATATTTTTTTCGTGAATATTGAGGTTCTATCTATAAAATAAAGTTGAATCCTAAAATTAGTCAACATCCCTATTGTAATCTTATCGTAATAGAATCACGTACAAAAGTATAATCATAAAAATGATGAATCATCCTTCTAATTAATTATCAGATTTGAATTAGTTGGTTAATGGTAATTATATTTTTATTGTATTCGCCTTAACATTACTTCATTATCATCGTTGGCATAATTATCACATACATTGCAATGTTAAACATATAATAATATGATAAATATATGAAGGGCTCTTACGTCTATTTGGAAAAGTTTTTATATTATAGTTTATTAATCAATTCGCTAAAACGCAAGTAATCGTCATCGCATTCATAGATTGATTGGCAACATTGATTGGCATCTATTACCTTTATAATCTTCAGTGGTAAATATAATCAAGATTATTATTGTTTACAGGTAAATATGCATCTTATAGTGATCTCCGTAGTGGAACGCCTCGGAAGCGATCAGAGGTTACAGTGGATGCACAATCTTTCCGTTCAATCGAGACACAAGCGCCGCCGCCTACCAGCCCTGAAGACAACGTCCGGTTGACTTGGTAAGTAAATAATGTTATACTTATCTATACTAATATTATAAAGAGGAAAGATTTGATTGTTTGCATTGAATAGGCTCCGAAACTACCGAACCGATTTGAAAAATTCTTTCACTGTTGGGAAGCTACACTATTCCCGGGTGACATAGGCTATATTATTATTATTATTACACCGGGTATCCTACGTTGCATTAATAACAGGAATAAAATGCAACTGAAGTTGAAATCTGAGCCTTATAATGAAGTACTTAAAATAACTTTTAAAAGATACCGCAACTTTTGCAACAAACTTATCAAAAAATTAAAAAATAAATACCATAGGGAACAGCTAGCGTTATCGGACAGGAATCCTAAAACACTATGGAATACAATAAATACTATAACAAATTTTAAAAGTAAAAATAACTATAGCCAAAATTTATTACATATTAAAAAATCGCCTAATGACTCTGTAAATTTTATAAATGACTCCCTCTCTAAAGTTGGTAAAACTCTCGCGGAAGCTATAATATCTAACAATTCCCCTCCCCAGTCTATAAACTGCCTTAACTCGATGACTAGTCAGAGTTCCTCCTTTGTACTTCTTGACACTGACCCCACCGAAGTCAAACTTGTCATTAGCAGTCTTAAATCTAACAGTGCACCTGGGTGGGATAGAATTCCAAACAAATTTCTTAAGCTCGCTAGTGACATCGTGGCTCCAGTTATCAGTCACCTGGTTAATCTTTGTTTTCATCAGGGGGTCTTCCCTTCAGTTTTCAAGCAGTCTTTAGTAACACCGGTATACAAGAATGGAAAGACTGATGATGTAAACAATTATAGACCAATATCAGTCCTACCTGCCATTTCAAAAATTTTAGAAAAACTATTGAATACTAGACTAATAAAATATCTCAATAAATTCCAAATTTTATCTGATTCGCAATTTGGCTTTAGACAAGGTAAATCTACAGAGGATGCTGTTTTAGCTTTAACCTCCTTGATCACTCAGCTTGTAGATAATAATAAAAAATGCCTAGCAGTATTCCTTGACCTTAAAAAAGCGTTTGATACAGTTTCCCTTCCCACACTTCTTTTAAAGTTGGAAAATATAGGAATTAGAGGTACACCTTTGAAATTGTTTGAAGATTACTTGTTTAGGCGTACACAAAAGGTTAAAATTGGTGAATATGTAAGTGACGCCTCTGATATCTCCTATGGTGTCCCCCAAGGAAGTGTTTTAGGTCCTACATTATTCCTCATATATATTAATGAACTTGCCAATCTAAATATAGTAGGAGGGAAAGTATTTTGTTATGCCGACGACACTGTTATAGTTTTCGAAGGTTCTAACTGGAGCTCTGTCTATGACGCAGCACAAACAGGTTTAAATAATGTTTCCGATTGGCTAAAAATAAATATGTTAACTTTAAATACAACCAAAACTAACTTCATTTGTTTCACTATTAATAATAAAACTCAACCTAACAATTGTCTTTCTCTTAAAATACATCAATGTAAAAACTAGACACAAATATCTGTAATTGTCCTAAACTAGATAAAGTAGAACACACTAAATATTTGGGGGTCATCTTAGATCAGCGACTATCTTGGCATCAACATATTACACATATAAATGATATGATAAGAAAATTAACATGGATATTTAAAATTCTAAGAGATATAATTCCTAAAAAACAGCTTAACCAAATATATCTGGCATTAGCACAATCGGTAATAAGTTATTGTATCACTGTATGGGGGGGTGCAACAAAAACTAAATTTCTAGACTTAGAACGTGGACAGAGATGTTTACTTAAAGTAATATATCGTAAGCCATATAGATATGCCACAGAGGATCTATACAAAATATGTAATTTACTATCCGTCCGCAAATTATATATACTTTCTATAATATTACGCAGACACCGAAATATTGGGTTTAGCCACGCACTAGCAACTAATACAAGGAGAAGAAACAGAGTCATTGATATACCTCATACTAAAACCAACTTTGCAAAAAAGCAATATTTATCTCAATCAGCATACTTATACAACCAACTTAATCAAAATCTTGTTATTTATACCATGTCCACATATGAATGTAAAAAAACAGTTACAAATTGGCTTCAGTCACAAAATTATATTTCTACTGAAAATCTCATAAACCACATGTAGGTATCCTCATACTCACGCATGCACAGTCACAGACATACACACACACACACATACACACACACACACACACATACACACACACACACACACACACACACACACACACACACACACATACATACACACACACACACTCATTTACACATCCTGGCGCATTCATTAGATATACATATATATTTACTTACTGTTGTAATTAGTACATTGTTATATTTAGAAGTTTCTGTTGTTTTTGCAGTCTATTATGTAATGTTTATGTTAAGGAAGAGCGGGGCATCCTGTCACAAGTGTAAAATTTTTATACTTACTAGGTTGCTTCATCAACTGTTTAACTATTGTGTAAATGATAGACTGAATAAAGATTTTTTATTTTTTTTTTTATTTTTTTTATTATATAATAATTGTTTTTTTTTACTATTTTTTCCGAAGCGAAGCGAGGCCGATTTCCTAGTTAATAATAAATATAATAATAATAAAATGTTTTATTTGCTCTCACAACATGATCTTAGCTTATAGTAGACTTAAAATACTAACAAAATAAAGAATTTACATCCAAAAGATCTACTTTGTGAGAGCTTGGTGCCTGAAGTAGGTATCCTTATTATTAGAGCTTAGATAGTTACATTATGTTTCTAGGCTAGTGAAAAAAAGAAAATGTGTGCAATTCACACGTGGTAGAAGTGAAACTTTCCAAAATTTTGGTTTCAAGATAATGAGATGAAAAAGCAATGAATCGAATCTTCTACCTTGTTCCTCGCGCCATCCATGAATACAACTTAGCACTTTTTAAAAGATAACCACGAACATAAGAAAAAGAAAACAGTGGAAACTAACGCCATCTCTTAACATAATATGAAGAGTAAAATGAGCAGCTAGCGCCATCTATGTAGCAATAAAACGAATCTTCTACCTTATTCCTCGCGCCATCTATGAATACAACTTAGCATTTTTACTGTCTGTATAATCGGTCGGTCGATCGACAGATATTAAACAACGAAAATGAAATTCTTATTTTTTGTTGATAAATTCTTTGAAAATATTTAAAAGAGCATTTGAAATTATTTAAAAACAGTATAAAAATATAACTAAAAAAAAGAAATACTGAGAGACGCGAACCTGCGCATCAGGTATTGTGTATCTACGTCCTGACCATTGAGCTACGGAGAAGTTAGATTCAACGACGAAATTAGCAGTTATATTATAATATGCATGCTAGCCGAGTATATTTCTGTCTCATTCTTTCCTACACATTTTTGTATTTGTGTCTCTTACCTGTCGTTTTTTCCGTTGCATCCGGTTTGAAATCACAACGTGTCTAAAGAAGTTTCACTTCAAAAAAAATTGTAAGAATTTGTATAGATTTTTATTATTGATTTTAGTTCCGGTGTCAAGGGATTTTCGGATTTTCACTATTTTCAATTTGGTCACACACTATTTTCTATTGTGTTACATTATTTTGCACGTACATTAAACCTATAATCTTGATTTATTTAATTGGTAGGTGATGAGATAGGGAATCTAAACTTATTATTATTATTTAAAACTTATATGATGCGGAAATAGACATACTTCATAGACAGATTCACTGGATGAGGTTGATCCTATAAAGCTTCCGTTCATTGGAACTTTTAACAGTTGAACCAGTCAGTTCAACTTTTAAAAGTTGAAATTGGCACACATTTTTTATGCAGAAGCTCATATTTTTTTTATTTGTTTAAACCATATCTATCTATTATAAAGCTAGTAAAAAAGTATTTAAGATCAAAATTAGTTCTTTTAATCTAATTTATTATAGTATACTACGACGCGACGGTTGCCCCACTAACATACTTTTTTAACATGATTAGCTCTGAACAATAAAACATGTATTGATATCGCTTGCGCTTTGAATAGGTCCGAAAAATTAATTAACTATTACTTGTGTACTATTTATTAGTAATACCGATATACGCATTAATAGAACGTTTAATATAACCCTTATAAAACATATCAAAGCCTTGAAATAATTGATGATTTCATAACTATTTCTTAGATCAAAGTTTCTGCTTAAGTAATGTGATTTTTTATTTTTATTCCTTCTTGTAATAATGAAGTGGTCGGAACTTCCAACTAATAAGAAGACTAGTAACTTTCAGATATCTTCACAACTTTTCAGTGATAGTATCAGTGCTACGTTTCACACAGTTTACCCTAAGTGTGTAAGTTACTGTTAAGACGGGAGTCATAATTAATTAATCAACTCTCAAATAATTTCCTTTTGTTACTTTCCGCTTGTGACTAAACCAAAGTCTACTAAACGACTTAATTTACACATATGAATGCTACCAGGAAACTGAGAAAAAACACGAAAATGAACGAAAATCAATGTTTAATTGCTATTTATTTCACAAAAAAAAAAAATCCTACCATTAACTTGTAGTACTCACCTAAAGTTTCTTAAATAATAACTAAAATTAAGTGTTATTTTCTTTCAAATAATTCTACAACTAAACCAGTCTTAAATCTGAGTATTCTCCAATATTTGCGAACTTGTCTTTTTCACGAGTCGATATTTCAGTTGCTATTTTTGCCAGTTCCTCTCAATTTTTTACTTTTACTTTATTTACTCTTTTATACAAAATAAATTACGTAATACTTTTGATTACATATTGGTCGAGGGACATTGCAGGTTCCTGATAATTTGGCACTTTGAACAGAAATTTCGTCAAGAAAATAATATCAAATCGAAACGATTTTTAGTGACGAACTAGAAATAGGTTTGATGTACAGTATGTTATAAAAGTAAATAAGTTAGTATCAAGTTTTTCATGATTTTTTTGACATCGAAAATTCCTTAGTTTGTAGAACGACCCACATGTAAGTATAATTTGGGAGAAATATTACTATCGGGCTTAAAACCATTTTCTTTTATTATTTCAGGCAGCATCTTACTATTGTGTTGAGCATAATGTATGCAGTGCTATTAGTTACCGTCGGTCTTATAATTTACCTCGCAGATTCATTGGTGGAACCAGCTATATCTCCGGTACGAATAAAATGTTTTCATATTAAAATTAAGTTTTATTATTGCAAATGCGGATACTGCTCAAACTTATATTCTATATATTTTACAGATTTACAACATTGCCCTTACAGTCATCGGATTGCTTTATCAAATCTTTTTGGTCATCGATCTTACCCGGTACAAATCGACAGCGCTTAAAAATCAAAAATTGAGAGGATTACATGAAGAAAATATTGCGGATTATTTTAGAAAGCAAGAAGTAAGAACCATTTATTATTATGGTATATATTATAAATCAGCCTTTAAATCAGTCTTTTAAATCAGCCTTTTCAAAGTAACATAAAATCTGTAAATCGAATCCGGGACCCTTCATACTACAAGCATGGATACAACTAGACTTATTGTAAACCACGGCTCTTCTTATTAGTGCTTCAAATGAAAGTCATAATAAATCATTGAAGTATTATTACTAGCGTATAGAACCGACACCACGAAGACCATGTATGTCCCAATGCATTGAAGCCACGTGGCTTCAATCTTCAATAGATTCGTTCGATTTTGAAAGGAGAACCGGGGCTCAATTTTGAAAATCGAACTTCGTGGGTGGGGCACACATTTTGTTCGAGATGTCTGTTCTATGACATTATACTTCAATGTAATAAATGTAATTTTTCTTTTAGGACGAGATGTCAAACAATATATCTGGTGAACGCACACCAGAAGTGTATAAGGCTCCCGGAGTACCACCCGCCTTACTAACTCCATTGACACATGACTACTGCTTCAGCCACGGAAGACATTCTGGCAGTTTCTATCTTAAACTAGGTGCCTCTGGTAAGCGTTTTAGATTCTATTATTAATATAGTAAACGAGAGAATTAAGGCAGAAACTTCATTCTAAAGATTAAAATGCACAGGTAATACGGAAATATACTAGTGATAGCAGTCCATTTTTATAGAGAATAGATGAGAAACAATAGGAAGACTACCTGATGATAAGATAAGAGATAATTGTCCATTAAAATCATCATGGATTTTACCAGTTCTATGTAGTATAAAAAGAGTATGAGTATATTTAGCTGGATAGTTTAACTTCAGCCGAAAATATACAGGGTCATTTAATAACACGAATAACCTTCGAAGGGCTAATTCTCATGCTCAGAACCGAAAACT
The DNA here is from genome assembly GCA_963932265.1 of Thymelicus lineola. Classification (NCBI taxonomy): domain Eukaryota; kingdom Metazoa; phylum Arthropoda; class Insecta; order Lepidoptera; family Hesperiidae; genus Thymelicus; species Thymelicus lineola. Next base: position 7,595,508 of record OZ010687.1, on the reverse strand, counting down.
GTATCTTTGTAAACAACAACAAAAGTCCGCCTTTTGTTCCATTACTTGTGTAAGGTTCAATAAAGAATAAATAAATAAAACAAAATCTCATACAAGTAAGTAAGTAAAAAATTGAGTATCAATATTGGTCGTATAGAAAAAGAAAAATAATTGACAGAATGAGTCCTTACAAGGTTATTAGTTAAAAAAATAACCCTTATATAAATTTTAATAAGAGTTTGGTTTTTATATTGATGTTAGTTTTAATTTGTTCTACTCTAATGGGGTCTCAAAATTAATTTCAGGTTTCGCGTTGGGCCACCTCATCCATTCAATCCTGATGATTACGGTGCAAATAAGCTACTACTTAGACGACAACATAGATAATGATGAATGCATTATAGTGGCCCAAGTCGCCCATGACGTCATGAATCCTATATATTGCTTCATACAGCTGTACTTCATTTTCAAATACTCCAACGTCATAATACTACGTGCAAAAGTAAGAACAATCAAATCAAATAGTTATCCTTTAGTGGTCCACTGCAAAGGAAAAATCTCTCCTCGTATTTGACAATTCCTGGAACGTATTAATTTTGGAGTTAATTGGTCGAATAAAGCGAATTCAAGTGTCAGAAGTTTTTATGACTTCAGAAGACCTTGGATATGGGTTAACAGTTTCGTCTATAAAAGTCAGGACTCCACTCAGTAGCTACGATCAATGGCTTAAGTAAGAGACTTTAATACTAAGGTTTGTGACAAATGTTATTAGTTATGACAATTTTGTTTTCCAGAGACTCGCCCACTTCGGCTTCATGCATATGATTGGTAGTAGTCTCTGTTTTTGGGTGTCAACCATTGTACGTGAAACTATTCTCGCATTGACTATCTACGCTAACTCCATATATGGAGGCAACCGAACTGAAGTCACTATAATAGATGAAACACCAAATTATTCTTCAGGTACATAAGATACTTAATTGTAAATTAATAAGTACATCCATGGTATTAACTGTTCCGTCCTTCCAATGCTTCTTAGGTATCTGTTGGTTCAATTTAGTTCTTTTTACTTCTAAAAAAGAAATTGTTATTAATTTGCTTTTACTTCTTCAAGAAAACGTGTTATTTAATGTTAATAAATATAAAAAAAAAATAAAAAAGTATGAGATAAATTAATTCCAAAGAATTGATCAATGATCATGGCAGCCTATTCCGTCTGCCGTTAAATTACTAGTAGGTCCATTTAGTTTTTTATATTCTTTTATACTAACCACTTATATTTTTACTTATAATACTTATATTTTTTATACTAACATATTAATTGTCTTAATACTAACCCGTGTGCTGTTTTTCGCAGATTAATATTATAACTAACACAGTTTCTAAGAATATATGTTTACTAACAAAATCTATAGACTTAATAATCTGAAATAAATCATTATTTTATATATTAATTTTATATTATATTATGATATATTATATTTATTACAATATTATTATATTATTAATTGTAGAAGCCTAACATGCCTTAGATTTAATTTTCCAATTACAGAGAACATTTCTTTGACAAATGAGCGATTTTTTGATGTGAAGGACCTCTTCAATGAAAACTGCCAAGCGTCAGTAACAATAAATTCCATCTTGGAAGACTTCTCGCCTTATCTGTATCCCTTCAGTGTGGAGTTCAACATACTCATAGGTAATAATGCGGGCATCCCGTTTCCTCATTTAATGGTAACGCGTTAATGAGGCCTTTGGTGTTACCATATGTACATGAACGACAAAGACACTTGCCGTCAAGTGTCCCTTCTGTTCGATTGTCGACCATTTACATGAAAAACGTATACGCCTTTTGTAGCATTAACACTCATCTGCGATCAGTCCTAAACAGGAACTTATAAAATGTCTTTTGCTTCAAATTCACCTCTCTGATACTGAGATTACTTGACTTAAAAAATATCCTGTTTAAAATAGTCTGTGTACCTTTTTGTAAACTCATTTTTCTTCATTATATAATCCCCAAGTAGGCACGTATTTAAAATAATGTAAAACAAATACCCAGTACATTTTTTTCAACAACCTTAAATCCTGGATCCGTTAGGGCATCTATAGAATTAAGTGTGCATTGTTCGAGTGCAGTAATTTTTTTTTATATTTGCCAGTTGCTTTCTACTACATTATTTGGAGTCACATTGGGCAATGTGAAAACGAAGACAGTTCGAGCACGGATGAATCTTCTAGCTTGGCGGACAACACTACTATTTGCAGGTAAGGAGATCATCTCGTAAATCCTTCTTCTGTCATCATCATCATGGTTATACGTACGAGGTTAGAAAAGGAACCTAAACTCTAAATCATCTAGATCTAACATCTAATTCATAGTCCACCACTGTTTTAAAGGTGTTCCTAATTCTAAGATAAACTTGTCTTGTCTTGTAAACATCCATACAATTATATTTATGAAAACATTTGTTTTTAGGATACCAACAGCCAACGAAGATAATGATTTCACAAGTAACATGGTAATTTATGCAGACTGCCACGCCTCAAACAAGGGTCTGTTTTTGGGTCTCCTAATTATGGTTATTGTAGCAGGTCAACTCATCGTTGGATTTGTCTTTAGCAGCGTTGGAGAGTGAGTTTCTTGGAATTGTACATTTTATACTGGGTGGCTTTTTGATTATGTGAAAACTTCAGGTGGCCGATTAGTTCTCGATTCTCAGCCCGAATAAACAAAGAAATAAATAAAAACACCCATAAATCACAGAGATAATAATATCAAACTAAATACGAAAAATCTCAAAACGTGTGGACGCTCTAGCAGCGCGTCGAACTCGCGTTATCTAGGTGAATGACCTGTTAGTATGATCCATTTTCCCATCATACTTGAAACCTGTTTTAGGACAGGCAAAAATACTTAGGTATGTACCTGCTAAGCAAATTTCCAACATGAAATAGGCATCGCAAACATTTAATACTAAATTTGTAATTAGAACATGTAAGTATTTCTGGCGTAGTTAAAAAATGAAATCATACTTCCCACTACATCACTTATTGAATTTAATTAAACATTTACACAACCTACACTAATCTCAAAAATTGTTCAATATGACCACCTCCTCCAAGTTCGGCACGCCTACACATTTGTCTTTTAGACGCTTAAGGACGTGAGTAAGGGCATTAGTAATACGCACCTTTAAGTCTTCTCTGCCTGAGAACTCAGCAACATACACTAATCGTTTCATTTCACCCGTAATTCACCAATGAGCGAGGGCTCGCCGCGCCCTATCCACTTATCACTGAAATACGTATTTAAAAACTCGCGGACTCGCAATTGATAACTTAACGGCACATTGTCCAACGTTTCATCGACCACATTTGTTAAAATGTTTAAATATGATACATTCGATACAAATTGAAGGCTCCTAGCACACTATCGTGGGCTAATGCGTAAGCACGAACCATATCCCAATATTCCTCATTGGAATACTGATATGACGTCATGGTTTTACGTCACTAATCCGTAGAGATATCGTAATCACACATTCGCCGCGTTTCCGCGACACACGGTAGTGCAAATAACGTGCATCTTTACTCACGCGCGCTCGTAGACTGAACAGACTGCTGACTGAAGTGATAGGGATGTTAGATCCGATCCGATCCTGTGGATTGATACAATGGGATATGATCGCCTCGATTTTTGTATCGATACAATGGCATTCGATCCACTGGCGGATCGATACACAAGTGAGGTGGATCGCATCATTCGGATCGAATTAAGGAGACAGGTTTTTTTTTATTCTGAAGAGGTAACTGAAACAGAATATTTAGCCAAGATATTAGCCGATCGATAATTTGATAAACATGTAAGGAGGATCGGTTTATTGTATGAATTAAAGTCATTGTTTTAACCTTAGAGTTAGACAAAAAACATGAGAGGTATCAAGGGACACCCGGATGGAACGAAGTTCCTTTCGATTAAGTATTGTTTTGTTGTACAGCGCCATCTCTGTAAAACTTAATTAATCACGCTAGCGTGATTCAGAAAGTTGTACAGTACAGCGCCATCTCTGTAAAACTCACTGAATCACTTCAAAAAAAGTGTCGTCATTCGTAAAATCAAAAAGTGCCGTAATTTTCCGTCTAGCCCTTCGTTCCAATACTATTAATTGACAGACGATACACATCTACGGTGGATCATATCGAATTATCGAGTTAGCTAATTGTTTTAAACTTAGAGGTAAATAAAATATCTGCTTAGTGACAATAGTAACTGCTTGGCAGATCGATGCAGTAAGGAGAATCGGATCTAAATATGGAGATATCGAATAGTTTAACAATAAATGCAGCGAAGTATTGTCGTATTGATTGTATCGATACTTAAAGGTGAATCGAATAGAAATCAAAAATTTGAGTTCAAATTAGGTAAAAAATACAAAATATTTATTATCTTAAAATATTTGATCCAATCCAGATTGATCCAAAAAAAACGTATTAAAGCACATGTATCGATACCTGGATCGATACACTTCAATGCGATCGATATCGATACGGAATATCGATACAAGGCACCTGGATCGAACATCCCTAACATTGGCGGGTTCGGTGATTAAACATGCCGACAAAGGCAAGGCGACACGTGCCGAAAGGCGGCGGGCGGTGTTCATTGTTAATTGCGAAGTCGCCGCACACTGGGCGATTTCAAATTTCGGGTCAAAAACATAGCAATTTTATGAATTTTATTTTTTATGTTATTGATATTTTTTAGTATTCAGATGCGTTTTTAAATAATAATAAAAAATATTTCAATCAAAGATTCCACTTATTTATTTAACAATAACATACATAAATCAAGTTTTTTAGTGACACAACACTAATTGACTAATGACTAAGTGACTAATGACAATAACATTATTTTAACATTTTACTTTATGGAATTCGTAAAAGATTGTTATTTTCAACACTTACTTGAGTTATTATTGTTAGATTTATTAAAAATTATGATTATTTTATTTTATTACAATTTTAATTTTATTCGGTCTAATTTAAACTTCTTATTATTTTATCATCATTAATGTATCTAACCTACTATGATTAAACTCAAAGGAAATTTTTCTGTGAATTGAATACTTTTTTAAAGGGTATTGAACCTAGTTGGCATACCTACAAGTCCACCATTTTGAAAAAACTCGCATTCGGGGCAATCCCGCGTGCGTGATGAAATCTGCACGTTATTAAAAACACCCTTAGGAGACGGTTACACAAATAATATTTAAAAATTTCACTGATTAAAAGGGTTAATTTTTTGTACTTAAGAATGTGGCAATTATTAATTATCAATCTTAAATAAACATATTAAACGATGTGAGAATAAAATGCCATTTTCCTGGAGAAGTTTTTGTTTTATTACAGCAATAAAGAAAAAATAAATCTTTGGAACCAGTGACACTAATAAGAAATAGGGTAGGCATATCTCTTTTATTTACAGCGATAACAAGTAATAAAAGGCTCTCGAGGGGTCTCAAGGGAGTAGTCGATTAGAGTAATTTGAGTAATGCTAATATTTACTTAGCGAGAATGATATCATAATTAAATGATATCATAATGCTTTTGGTCGAAATCGACCAGTGTGTCTAAATGTATTCTAGGCGGCATGATTCAATGGAAAAAGGCAAGTTGCTTTTGTGCGTGCCGACAACATGGCCAGAGTTGCCAGACCACCTGATTTTCCAGGAGATTTCCTGATTTCTCTACAATTCTCCTGATCTACTGATTTTATTAAAAAGTCTCCTGATATTTGGGTTTTGAAACAGTATTAAATTTGGAAAATGGACATACATCAATCAAATAAAATGTTTTTGCAATAAATCCATTGATAAAATATGCCGTTATCGATTTTCGATCCTGTTGTTGTTGCCTGGTTGTCATGAGTAGGTACGGGAAAGAACCTTTACCCGCCAATACTACATGACTAAATTAAATAGGTATGTTTTACGGTACCACTTTAATAAGTTGTAGGTTACATTTAAATTTTTCATGTAATTGTTTGATTTGATTGGACTTTGGAGTGGAGTGAATGAAAACAGGAGAAAGTAAACTTAAACTACAGAATAAAAGAATTTTGAGTTGATAAGAGTTTAGTTATTAACATAACAAATACAAAATTGAAAAATAAATCGAGTATCAGAGTTATTGCTAGAATTTTGAGAACTAAAAACAAATTAAAGAACAATTGTTTTAATTTTAATGTAAGCTCAAAAATGAATAGTGAAATGTAGGTATAAGCAAAATGAACAATAATTTAATTCAGTATTTTATTTATCTCCTGATTTGTGAGACCAATCTCCTGATTTTTAGCTTTTATTTCCTGGATGTTGGTCTGGCAACACTGAAGATTTCGTTTCGTTCTTTTGCAATAGGTAGGTTACGAGGTCACTAGGTCACTAGGTTACAAGGCTTTCTGAAGCGCAGTGTCTATGATTAATTTATTTTAAAGGATAATTTGAGTGAAAATTAAGGTAATTTTTTTTTTACATATTCGGGTTGAGAATCGCGAGTTGAGTAAAACCCTGAAATATTTAATTCCGATCTTATTACACGCTGTATATTTTTGATTGCTTACTATTGCTGAAAAACCAGCAGATTCGATCTTGCGCTTCCGTAACTCAGCATTGTTATCCATAAAGAAAGATAATAGATTCAATTGCAATACGTTAGAACCATTTCAGAGTTGATTGTGGAAAAAGCAGAGATTTTGACACAACAAACAATTTGAATTTGAATGTTAATCGATATCTTTAATATTATTGCATATTTGTTCTTAATTTCAGATATTTTATGCTGGAGCTGGGTACCCTCATCAACAATATCACAAGTCTAGCAATGCATGTTCTGATGCTCTTCGCAGCGATCTTAGCGTTTAAACAGATTATAAAACTGGACGTCAATGAACACCCGATGTCTCTTCTCGACGATGTTCTTCTTTTTATCTGCAAGCCAGCTTTCTTCATGGAAACTCTTTTCAGTATAGTCGCTACCATCAGCATCCTTAATATTGTCAGATCCATCGATTTTGTAGTGATGGTAAGATTTGTCTTTACAATAATACTTACGTTACTATTTTGTAAATATTAACCGTTTGTTTCGTAGATATGAACATAAAATGTTCTTAAATTGCTCATGCGCAATCATTGAAGTATTTTTACAAGCGTAAAGAACCGACATCACGAATACGATGTTTGTTCCAATGAATTGGAGCCAATGGGCTTCAATTTTCAATGGATTCGTTGGATTTTAGAAGGGCACTCAATTTTGAAAATTAAACCACCCGGCGCGACACAAATTTTGTTCACTCTTTTTGTTCTACTCTGGTACTTTACTACATTTATATTTATACTTCAGTGTGTACAATGCATATTTTCGCTCTTTTGATTATCTAATCTTTAATCTCTTTTAAACATAGTTTACCCTTAAATCTTATTTAAACATCAATTTATTTATCACAGGTAATACAAGTAATAGTCCAGAGTACCCTCATTATTGTTGGTTTACGACGGTGCAGCAACGCTAAGAAGCATCGGAGACAGAAGCCAGGAAGAGAAGTACTTATGTTCCTTATCATCGCTAACGTCGGCATGTGGCTTTACTACACGTTCTCATTCAAATCGCCGGATAGCTTGGACGAGCGATACGCGTTTTATGGCAAAGTTGTGTGGACCATTCTTGGCCATATCAGCTTACCCCTCATGATGTTCTATAGATTCCACTCAAGTGTATGCTTCGCCGATATATGGGATTATGCGTATAGGCCTGGTTCAGGTCATTAGGGTTACGTATGTACATATAATATAATAAAGTGTAGATTATAAGATATTTTACTAAATGTACATATCATGTATGTAGGTTAGCAGTAGTATAGTTACATAGTTTAGTATAGTTATAGTTAATCAAATAAATACTTAATGTTATTAGTTTAAGGCACATTGTGTGTGAGGTGATGCTAAAAAAGTGACTTTTTGATTTAGAAAGATCTTACAAATGTATGAATGAGTAAAATATATAATCTACGTTAAGATTAAAATGTAAAGGCTGTGTATACAAATTAAAGATACTATGCAATAATTTTTGAATTTTTTATCTCTTTACCTGCTGTGAGTAATAAACGTATGTATGTATGTACCAGAGTAAGTAACTCATATTATAATGTCGGCTCTTGCTAATCCGACGAAACTAGGGGCTGGCTCTTGCTATGGATGGCAGTGAAATAAAAGGTAACTCCCTTGTTTAAATATTATTTTATGCACCACTTTCAAACACTGATACACTTATACACTATTACAATATTGTCGAGCTTCTTGCTCGACGTCCCAAAACCAACTGCCGAGCGGGCAGCGTTGTCACCTCGGGGAAAATCCCCACTCCACGAGTACCCTCTCCACAAGAGCTTGTGATTGGTCGAGTAAGCTGCCCGCTCATTGGCCGTTGTTGTCAGTGAAATCAAGTTAAGTACTAATTTAACAATAACGTGACGGTAATTTATCTAATGATGCTTACAGTCGGCCATCCGATTTGGTCGTTCGACCTCGAGCGACTAATGATAAAACATGTGTAGATTACATGGGTAGATTACAGTTATAATACTAATGTAATCGCTATTACTATTTTACATGTTGACCATAATTTACTTTTAACTAAGGGTCTAAACTAAAATAAGCTAAACATAAATAAGGAAGCACATCAATGGCTACTCAAAAAGTGTTATTATAGTTTAAAAGAGTTTATGGACGAACAAATTAATAGCAATAAGTAATCTATGTAAAATAACTCGCTCAATAATCAACTAAATCAATTCTGTAATATTAACTTCACTGAATCCGATAAAACTGACATCTAAATTTATTCTTATAATTAAAAAAATTAATAAAGATTGTGACATTAATAAGTAATTAATTTATATTATTCAATGTAAATAGGTATGTGCATGACCTTCAATCAATTAAAATGTATAATGATAAATTTTATAGATTCGAACTCTTAATATCATTGCTAGCTGATAATAACTAATTATTTTAAGAAATAATTTGTATGCCTCTATTCTTAGCAAATGTGAGCGATAATCGACATCCAGCTAACACCTTTTGTAATCACATTTTTGCAAATAAATATCATTTCATTTCATTTCTTTTCAAGGAACCAGGGTAGTCCCACAATCTAATAAAGGACCAGGGAAGTCCAACATAGTAATAGGACCAGGGGAGTCCTAGAAATAATGGACCAGGGATGTCCAACATAGTAATAGGACCAGGGGAGTCCTAGAAATAATGGACCAGGGATGTCCAACATAGTAATAGGACCAGGGGAGTCCTAGAAATAATGGACCAGGGATGTCCAACATAGTAATAGGACCAGGGGAGTCCTAGAAAGAATGGACCAGGGATGTCCATTCTTAATATATATATTATAGGTAGGTATTTATGTTATGGGCCTCGATGCCTGAAATAAAGATTTATTATTATTATTATTATTATTATCTTAATAATATATATTTACTACATTAATAATAATATAATAAATATATATCATTAGGTATATCAAGGTGTTGAAGTGTTTGCACTCATCCGCAGTCAGAGTACACGACACAGCAACGAATCCCATCCAACTGCAGAGAGGTGTCAGACAAGGGGATGTCATATCCCCAAAACTTTTCACCGCTGCGTTGGAAGACGTGTTCAAGCTGATGGAGTGGAAACGACGTAGCATTAACATCAATGGCGAATACAATGACATCACACACCTGCGATATGCCGATGATATAGTCATCCTGGCGGGTTCCCTGGAAGAACCTGGTGCAATGCTCGGGGACTTTGAACAGCGCCTCACAACGGGTGGGTCTTAAGATGAACATGGACAAGACGAAAATCATGTCGGATGTCCATGTCACACCCTTACCGGTTGTTGTTGATGACGCTGCTCTCGAAGTTGTAGACGAATACAATCACCTAGGACAAGTGATCCAGATAAGTCCAGGTAAGTCCGACTTCGAGAAAGAAGTCACTCGTAGAATCCAACTCGGATGGGCTGCGTTGGGAAACTGCTTCATATCTCGTAGTCCAAAACACTACCTCAGTGCCTGAAGTCGAAGGTGTTCGAGCAGTGTGTGTTGCCAGTGATGACATACGGATCCGAGACGTCGTGCTTTACTATTGGCCTAATCCACAAGCTCAGAGTAGCGCAGTGGGCTATGGAGAGGGCTATGCTCGGTATTTCTCTACGTGATCGAATCAGAAATGAGGAGATCCGTAGACGAACAGGGTAACCGAAATAGCTCAAAGAATTAGCCGGCTGAAGTGGTAATGGGCTGACCACATAGTGCGAAGGACCGATAACCGTTGGGGAAGAAAGGTCCTCGAATGGCGCCCACGTCTCGAAAAAGGGGCATAGGACGCCTCCCGACCAGGTGGACTGACGACCTGAAGAAGACAGCGGGCATCCGTTGGATTTAGAAGGCTCAGGACCGGTCAGTGGCACAAGTTAGGGGAGGCCTATGTCCAGCAGTGGACCTACAAGGGCTGATGGATGGATGGATGGAATATATATCCATTATTATTTATTTATATTTACACATTAATAATATCTACCATCATATTATTAGGGACAATCATACTTTATGACGTTGCGTGTAATTAATATTATTCACTATAATATGATCACAATATAATTATTTATTATATATGTAAAAGTCACGTCAAACTCGCCTAAGAGGTCAAAGCACGGGCCGAGGCCAAGTGCCTATTTACTAATGCAGAAATTTCCTAACTATTCGACATGTATTTAGTATTGTAGCCTTTTGCATCAGTGCGACTATGGATGAGTGTATATCTAATGTATTGAGACTAGTGTGTAAAGTTTTAGGTGTAATGCCAGTAGAAGAAATAATGATTGGAACTGTTTTAACAGTTTTAATCCCCCAATGGATTTTTAATTCTATTTGGAGATCCATGTATTTAACCAACTTTTCGGTATGTATGTGTGTATTACAAACTGCAATATACATATATCAGGAATGCTATATCTTTTTTTTTTTTTTAATTTTATCTAATACAGTTATATCTGGGCTATTAAAGTGTTTTTTTTTTTTTTTTTTTTTTTTTTTTTTTAGTTATTATATCATAGTATAGTCTAAAGTTTTTGTTTTCTAATATGGTTTCGGAGGCACTATGGCAACGTCGGCAGGAGTCTGTTGGTAAGTTAGGTATGTGACAAATACACTTTTGGTAGTTGTGCGTTTCGACAACTTGATCTTGGATTGCTATCATAAATCCCTCCGTTTCGGGGAGAAGTTCGCCATATCGCAGCCAAGCTTCCAACGCTTTCTTATCGACATGGGGCTGCAGAAGATCCTGACGATGTCTTCCATGGAGAGACTTATATTCCAGGCTGCAATTTTTTTTTTTTTTTTTTTTACTTGTTCATTTCTCTGTAAACTTATTGTTATTATGTGGATTAAGAGGGGTCAGTCGTTTATCTATCTGTACAGTTGCTTTGTGTGGTAAAGGTTTTTTCAGCACGTGTGTGGAAATAAAACCTAAGCAAAGTGATCTGTTTATTGTGTAAGTTGTTTATGTCTTCAATTCCCCTACCTCGTTCATCACGGGGTAGACTCAGTCTCTGTACGCAAGAGCGGGGTGGTGTTTGCCTTGTCCAGCAATAGAAAATATGAACTATTCTTTGGAGGGCTTTTAGTTCCGATTGTGACCAAGATATAATATTAAAAGAATAGGTAAGAATAGGGAGTATGTATTCATTGCCTTTATGATGATACTTGAGCTTAACTGTGTTCGGAGTATAGCATTGAGACGATGTCTGAATTTCTCTTTTAAGGTCTGTCTCGGTTTGCTTCTGGTAAATTTTTCCCAGTTTGCTCGAACCCTAAATACTTGTATGAACTTCTGTGATCAGGTGGCTTGATTTGGTTTCCAGTAGCTAGTTGTATAGTTATTATTTACTACGTTACCATTATTGATTGTGAATGTTTTGCATTTTTCGATCTCAAATTACATATGAATGCCCTGAGAAAATATGTATGAGATGTCAGCAAAGTTGTGAAGTGATTGGGTATTGTTACTATATAATTTAATGTCGTCCATGTACATGTGTTAATGAAGTGAGTGTATGTTCGTAGGTAACAGTGAGTCCTTGGTCAGATGAGCTTAATATATTAGATAGAGGGTTGAGAGCGAGACAAAACCATGAGGAACTAAGCGCATATATATGCTTGAAAGATCTCTCTTCGTATAGGAATTTCATCAGATTCATCCGCATCTGAGCTCATTAATTTGAGTTTCGTTCGCCAGTGTCGCATGGAGTATTCTAAAAATGTTATTAGTGATGGGTGAATATTGTAATGGTGCAATATGTATATTAGCCAGCTATGTGATTCTGATAATCTATATACATAGTGGCTTTGTCCGCTTTTCTTTTTAGGGCCTGCTTGCCTGTCACCGTATCTATAACGGGTTGCTCTTTACAGTCTTTGCTCATTTTAAGACATCATTTGTGCTCTTCAGCTAATATGTTGTTATGTGTTTATCTATGTGCGTTGCTATGCACGACGTGAGGATTTGATAAATGTTTCAAGGCAAGTAATTGGTCAATAATTAGCAGGATTTTGGGTGTCTTTATTCTTTGGTATCATGTTAGATGTTTCAATAAAATCGCGTTAGTATGTTTGTGTAACATTGGGTGGAGAGTTGTGAGTTTCTTATACCAGAAACTATAATTTTTTTTTTTTTTTGTAAGTGTACTATAAAATTGACATTCATTATTTTTGAATTGTGTATTTTTTTTTGTATAGTTTAAATATCCTTTAAGTCTATTAGAGGCAGTGTTTAATTTTTGATAACTTTAGCTCCATTGCAAATAGCCGCAGTATACAGTGAGTAACTTCGAAATTGTCATCTTTTGTAACACGTTTTGTTAGTAGGTATGTGTGAATTTATGTGTATGATTGGTCTGATTAGGTGTCTTCGGAACATTTACTCGTTGAAACACGGCTTGTTGTTTGTCGTTGTTAGAGCTTTGGTTTCTAATCTCTTCAAGAGAAATCCTCCTGTATGGTCTGAAGTCTAGCGTTACTAATAAATTTACTCTGCATTATAACCCTTCTTTGGTCTGATAGGTATGCTAGACTTTTCCTGTAGGCTGCCAGATGGGTCTCTATTTTTGTGACTTTATAATAACATCTTATCACGGATTCGTTTCATTCGGTTGTCCAAGACATTCTTTGATCTACTGTTTGAACCGCATTTATGAATTGTGTGTTGGGATCTGTGATTGGTGTAGTGAAACAAAAGACAAACGCGCGTGTGTTGTTGCTGTTTTAGGAACAGATTTTTTTTGTTGATGTATAAGGGCTTAGCGTATCTGTTTTTTTTTTTTTTTCATTGAAAGCGTCTTACAGTTTTAAAAGTATTAGTCGTGATACTGTCACCCTTCACCTGGCTGTCTCTACTGCGCGAGTGGCGGCTGTTGGCGCGGCTACGCGAGCGGTGGGTGGCCCGACTATGCGAGCGGCGGCTGCGCGTGCGGTGGCTGCACGAGCGGCGAGTGGCCCGACTGAGCGAGCGGCTGCACGAGCGGCGAGTGGCCCGACTGTGCGAGCGGCTGCACGAGCGGCGAGTGGCCCGACTGTGCGAGCGGCTGCACGAGCGGCGAGCGGCCCGACTGTACGAGCGGCGAGTGGCCCGACTGTGCGAGCGGCTGCACGAGCGGCGAGTGGCCCGACTGTGCGAGCGGCTGCACGAGCGGCGAGTGGCCCGACTGTGCGAGCGGCTGCACGAGCGGCGAGTGGCCCGACTGTGCGAGCGGCTGCTGCACGAGCGGCGAGCGGCCCGACTGTGCGAGCGGCTGCACGAGCGGCGAGTGGCCCGACTGTGCGAGCGGCTGCACGAGCGGCGAGTTGCCCGACTGTGCGAGCGGCTGCACGAGCGGCGAGTGGCCCGACTGTGCGAGCGGCTGCTGCACGAGCGGCGAGCGGCCCGACTGTGCGAGCGGCTGCACGAGCGGCGAGTGGCCCGACTGTGCGAGCGGCTGCACGAGCGGCGAGTTGCCCGACTGTGCGAGCGGCTGCACGAGCGGCGAGTGGCCCAACTGTGCGAGCGGCTGCACGAGCGGTAGCTGGTTTGGACGCTCGTGTCAGGGCCCTGAAGAGTTGCACCTCCTTCCTCATGGCCACTTTGCATCCCCTTCGGACGGGACGGAGAATATCCTTGTTCGGGAGGATTCACTGAAAGCATTTTCAAACAGAAGGCAATAAAGGTTCAACAAGTACAATAAAGTTTATTATTATTAATCATTTATTTCTTTAGAATATAAGTATTAAGATTCAACGGGTCCCATAATATAAACGGGCGGAACAAAACTTAATTGGGGTATACAAAAATTTGAAGTGTTTCGCTTTGTTAGGTACAGCGATGCACATAGATGGCATTTATTTCAAATTTTATGATTATAAGATCATTCAGTAATTTTTACAATACTTTATAATCAGTGACTGAGGGAGTAACACAAATTTTGTAATTACTGTTAGAGCTTACTTGAAAAACAAGCGTAATTGATTAATTTGTTTCAGCTACAAATACATGCATAAATTATCGCCTGGAATAAACATGGCATCAAAAATGTAAGCAATATTAGCAGAGTAAAAACTTAAAAGTAGGTAGCCTGCTTTAAATTTAAGATCCGAAGGAGTAATGCGAATCAGAACGAATAAAAGACTGACCCGTTTAAAATATTAATAAGTAAAGAGGGTGCGCTTTCCCTTTTTTTTTTAAAAAAAAGAGTAATATTATTTATATATATTTATTTATAATCTACACTACTAACGTGGCAGTCAGCAGTCCTACTGGCCACTAAGGTTCTGGATAGATTTCCAGCTTGACCACTAATTTATTTTCAAGGTGACATTCATTCGTAATACCGACTTATTATAAAGTTATCAAAAATAAAAGAAAGAAAAGAAAAGAAAAAATGAAATAAAATATAATAATAATAAGCTGCCTGTACGCTTAAAGTACTGCATGTTCTTCATATTAAAGTTAGATGGCATGCGGTCTACACTTAATTTTATCAGTGTATTCGGCAAGATCGTAGAAAAAAAAATTATTTAAAATACTTATCTTTGTGGATTTTGCGTTCGATCGCACTTCTGAGATGTCGGCTCTTGCTAATCCGACGAAACTAGGGGCTGGCTCTTGCTATGGATGGCAGTGAAATAAAAGGTAACTCCCTTGTTTAAATATTATTTTATGCACCACTTTCAAACACTGATACACTTATACACTATTACAATATTGTCGAGCTTCTTGCTCGACGTCCCAAAACCAACTGCCGAGCGGGCAGCGTTGTCACCTCGGGGAAAATCCCCACTCCACGAGTACCCTCTCCACAAGAGCTTGTGATTGGTCGAGTAAGCTGCCCGCTCATTGGCCGTTGTTGTCAGTGAAATCAAGTTAAGTACTAATTTAACAATAACGTGACGGTAATTTATCTAATGATGCTTACAATAAGTAGTATATGCTTCGCGTAAATATAAAAAATAGATTTTTTTTGTCATGGGCTCTTCACTTAACTTCGCTATAATCTGGTATGAAATACCAATTCTTTTATTATAGTTTTTTGTTAAATGTCAAAGTTATTTTATGTGAATGCAGTATTCGCTTCCCGTATGGGAATAAAATTAAAACCAAATGGCTTTTACTTCAAAAAATTATAGTCGTGCCTATACATGGTTTTATGCAACCTTTCACAACGCCATAATTGAATTTATCGTAAAGAAAGTTCCTTTTACAAGCAGAAATTAATTTAATAGTGACACGCTAATGGATTTCGGGGCACCTGATGCTATTTTAAAACGTTTTCAATAATTGTTTTAAACAGTGATACGATACAATATTTTAATGTACATTAATTAATGTAACGAGTTTTTATGCTGTAAAAGGAATGTTTTTAACTATATTTTGTATTACCTACGTTATATTTTATATGTTATATTTTGTATTACTTACGTTATATACGTTATATACGTACCTATGTTTTATTCGGTCGCCGCATTTAATACATTTAAACCAAGTGAACGTACCCATGTATGCCATGATTTTTGGTGCTTCAATACCTAAATCAATTTTTACTTAATTATATATATTTTTTAAACTCATTTAGTCCCGTTATTCTACTATGATACAACGTGGAAATCGGGAATGCTCCAATTATTCAAATTCGGAACTTATTACATGGAACGTTTTAATTAAATACAAATTGATAGTGTATATGTATTAGTTAAATAGTAAATTGTTTTATTCAGAGTCTTTAGTACAAATTTGGTTTAATATAGTCCTTCTGTTCTCGCTGGAAAAAATGATACACAACACAATATCGCTTAATCAAAGTAGCGAGGAGTGTTCCGGTCTGCGACAGTAAATTCATTACGTCGCATACGAAGCCTATTAGAGCCATTAAAGGTAAACTTTAAAAGGAACTTGATATTAATTCAGTTACGACGCTCGTGTTGCATGCTGAAACACGATTTAATATCACAATTTCTGGGTTAAATTCTGCGATATATTTCACAGTCTACAACATTTATGGTAAAATTTTAACAGATAACTGGAATAGGGGAATGCCTTTTATCAGCCATTCACGTGTTCAAATTTCGTCAATTGAACGCGACATTTATTCAGAGGAGATCGGAAGCAATTAGGCAACAGTGACATTGGTCAGCCGAGCGCATATCCGTGCACACTACCTATATTCTGTCACATATACACTATATTCTGTCACGAATCATATTTTGCTTCACGATTTTGACAGAAATCTTACGTAGGTACGTATACTTAAAATCTAACATACATTTATCTATACTAATATTATAAAGCGGAAAGATTTGATTGTTTGCATTGAATAGGCTCCAAAACTACCGAACCGATTTAAAAATTTTTTTCACTGTTGGGAAGCTACACTCTCCCCGGGTGACATAGGCTATATTATATATTTTTTTACTATTTTTCCCGAAGCGAAGCGAGGGCGATTTCCTAGTTTATTATATAGGTACTTTGATTTCATGAAAACGCCCAGCAAAAATGCTTCATAGAGATTATTTCATAGAAATCGTTTTACAGTTTTCTCCTCTTCCCCTTCTGCGGATTTAATTTTGATTTTGAACTTTTTACCTCAGCTTTCTTTAATCTGAGTCTCAGATTATAGAAATATTTCTTACATTCGTTATTTAAAACGTTGTTAGATGCTTTATGTCATACTTAGGTATAGATCAAAAGATTTACCCGGTTACTTATAAATTAAAGAATTTACCCTGTGAAACTAAAATGTCTTACATTCAAACATCTTAACCCTGAGTAATACTAATGCACAATTATAATTTATATCTAACCACAAAAAAAATATGACATTGAGCAGCAGTACGTAAAAGTAGTAAAGTACATAAGCCATAGGAGACAATGAGGATAAAGTACATACTTAAATACACAGCTTAAATAGCATGACCTAAGTGACTGCCCGGGAGGTCAGTAACTAGTTTGTATCTTGGTCGCTAAGTGCATCCTGCGACGGCACGTAACCCAATATTCGGTAATTGCATTAGGGGGCAGTACACTAATTAGCCGGTTCTCAGCTGCTCAGCTAAGACGCTGCATTAATACTCACACGTGCTTTGCACATCGCTAATGTAAGCATCAACTGCATTATAGGCCCCTAATAATGACTGTTACGATGGGAATGTACTGTTTAATATGCTAGGCTCATTTGGGAGATTAAGTTATACGCACCTCTTCGACAACTCCACAATATACTATCCATCTTTCTAACGCTATGTGAACACCGGCTTGAACAGGTTTACTGCAGTAAATTAAGAGTGGCTTCCTTACCATCCATCCATACAACAGTCCTTGGAGGTCCACTGCTGGACATAGGCCTCCCCTAACCTACGCCACTCTGACCGGTCCTGAGTCTTCTGAATCCAGCTGATGCCCGCTATCTTCTTTAGGCGGTCAGTCCACTTGGTCTGGGGGCGTTTTATACTCCATTTTCCGAGACGTGGGTGCCTTTTGAGGCTTTCTTCTTCAACGGTTATAGGCTTCCTTACCCGTTCGGAAAGATCATACCTTCTGTGCTCCGTATGTATTGTGTTTTACAAACACTGGGTGTGTAATCGTCTTTAACTAAGATTATTATTGTCCATAATAGAGAGTGGATCCTTTTTTTAAAGGAATGTAATAGTTTTACTAAACGATGTATAGATGACACGCTTATTTACTATTTACACATTAAAAACTACGTCAACTAAATTACTCATGTCGCCTTAATTATCTATAAATGAATATTAACCTAACTGAATTTGATTTCTTTAATAGACGATTACAATTTTTGAATAAGTAAAATTAAATAGCCATCAATCGTGAATATTCGCTTGTGATAAGCAAATAAAAGGTGCGTTGGAGAAGTTTCTCGGATATTATCTAAATCTCACGAGTCCTCTCGTGCTTCAGAGAACACAGCTGTTAATCTCTTTTATTTTTTTCCAACAACCGTTAGGGCAGCAATATCGAAGGCCTCTATAAGATATTAAGTCTCCAGGATCCCAATTCTCATTTTGTAGAGATAATCTCGAAGATATACATGTATCTAATCTTTATCTCTACGAGACATGTCGCTCTACTAAAAAAGTCACCCTGGGTTACAATAGAGATTTTATCCTTGGACATAACCATTAGACATATCAGACATATGAACGTGTATGAAATATACGTTCCGTTTTCTAGACTGCAACTCCAAATCAACAAAACTTGAAAAAAGAGATTCTTTTTAATCTTTATTTATTAAAAGAAGTTTTGTCACAATGTGACTAGGTATGTCCCCCCGTACAGGCTAACACTTGTCACATAACATATAAACAATAATCAATATAAGGACTTGTATAGTTTTAACAGCTCTTTGGCTCCCTCGGTTAACGGTGTAGCCAAAATACTGTTACATCTACCGACTTCACAGGTTCTTTTTAGTTGCATCAATTGCTGTCTTAATCTTAAAAAGAGGTTTTAAATACTTTTATCAAATGAAATTGTAAAAAAATACTTTGATATTCATCCTAAACTACTGTATTATTAGAATTTCTTAACTGCGATATTGCAGCTAAAAACCTTTATTTTTGTCAAAAAGGCTAGCCTCGTAACGTATAACGAAACATTCATATCATTTGCATTGTCATGTCAACAAAGAGTATGTAACCATAGATCATAGATTACTTGCCATAGATATAAGTCTAACTGGATTGCAATCTTTGTAGGTACCTGTAGTCGGATGACGTCACAATTCAATGACTTTTTTTCTATTGTATCCATGTTAGAATATCTAAAGTCCCAGGTTATAACATTCGATTCTCAGTTGGATTGTGTTCAAATATTTTTATAACATTGTTTCATTTCAATATCACCTTATACAAAATAATAATAAAAAACATCAGTTTTCATGACATAAAAATTTTGAAGAAATTATAATTAAGTGTGTCATTTAAATATTATATAATTTTTACCACCACAAAAATTATATTATCAAAAGAAAACATTTTGAAGAACCATATCAAAATTGGACATAATTTATCACCTATGTGGACTATGAGATAGCCGTTGATTCTATCGAGACATAGGCTGTGGTAAATTCACTTCAGCGGTGCCGGATCGACTACAAGTATATCGAGGTGAAGTTTTGTACTCATCAGCCGTCATATCCGTCAGAGTACACGACACAGCCACGAACCCCTTCTAACTGCAGAGAGGTGTCAGGCAAGGGGACGTTATATCCCCAAAACTGTTCACCTCTGCTTTGGAAGACGTGTTCAAGCTGATGGAGTGGAAACGACGTGGCATTAACATCAATGGCGAATACATCACACACCTGCGATATGCGGATGATACATATATAATGGTTATCCCGGCGGGATCCCTGGAAGATCTTAATACAATGCTCAGGGACTTGAACAGCGCCTCACAACGTGTGGGTCTTAAGATGAACATTGACAAGACAAAAATCATGTCGAATGTCCATGTCACACCTGTACCGGTTGTTGTTGACGGTGCTGACCTCGAAGTTGTAGAAAAATACATTTACCTGGGACAAGTGATCCAAATGGGTAAGTCCAACTCTGAGAAAGAAGTTACATGTAGAATCAAACTCGAATGGGCTGCGTTTGGGAAACTGCGTCATATCTTGTCGTCCAAAATACTACCTCAGTGCCTGAAGTTAAAGGTGTCCGAGCAGTGTGTATTGCCAGTGATGACAGGCTCCGAGACGTGGTGCTTTCCTGTCGGCCTAATCCACAAGTTCAAAGTCACACAGCGAGCTATGTAGAGTGCTATGCTCTGTATTTCTCCACGACATCGCGTCAGTAATGATGAAATCCGTAGACGAACTAGGATAACTGACATAGCCAAAAGAATAAGCTGGCTAAAGTGGAAATGGGCTAGCGACATTTCAAAGGACCGATAGGCTAAGTCTCGGAAAACGGAGTATACGCAGGACTCCCCCCGATCAGGTGGATTGACAACCTGAAGAAGACAGCGGGCATTCGCTTGATTCAGAAGGCTCAAGACTGGTCAGTTTGGCGCAAGTCAGGGGAGGTCTATGTCCAGCGGTAGACCTCCAAGAGCTGATGGATGGATGGATGATGATATCCCGAGAATAAGGAAATTAGGTTTCAACAGAGATCCACCATGTTTTTAGAGATATCTCTATTGGACATGTATCTCTAAGAAATGAGAATTCGGTTCCAGCACTTCATACTAAAACCGTATGATAAAGTATATTCAAAGCTTTAATTCCGAGACCGTTAATGGGTTAGAGGCAATGATGAAAGCCTACTAAATCATTTTCATGACAATATTCAACGTCAGGGTTACCCATTCAATAAAATAGTTTAGCTGGCAACCACACAAGTAGGTTTTATATTCACTTATCAGAGCATGGTACATGTGGGCACGGTCGGCTGCGCGCGCGCACCGGAAGGGCGCGACATCACCGGATGTCCCCAACCCGTGACCTGATCGCACTCGGGTTTCGTTTCTCCTATATAGCACACGCGACGAATACAACTACATTAAATAAATTATTAAACATAAAAATAAATCGTTTTTTGAAAAAAAACCGTTAAAATTCAAGTCATCATTTAAGTTTTCTGCGTTTTGTGTGACATTACAGAACTATTTTCTCTCTTCTCTCGTTCATCCTTTGATGCTTAACATTTAATTAGTAACAGCTTAATTATGTGCCTTTACATACCAATGACCAAAAAAATGTGATTATTGCCAGTAAAAATGTATGAGAGGATATAAAATTACCTTGTTTTCGTTCAAGTAATCGATAGAGACAAGTTATTTCGTTCAATGTTCTCACTAGTAGTGGAGTGGAGGGCCCTCGCGTCACCTCCGGCGATTGACGTGGAAAGCCAATTGGACCACTTTGCAACACTTGAAAGGTAAGTGGTTTACTTGTTTAGTTTCCTCCTGACTTTTCTAACATAATATTGAAACCCCGTAGGAATACAAACGGAAGTAATACGTAATCGACACGATTTAAAAATTGTTTCATTGCTCGTTACAGTGAAACATTTTTTTTATCATTGAGAATAAACTTATATTTCAGTATAGTAACGCGTAATTCAATGCAATTAAGTAATTTTATGCACCCAAAAAATGTTGTGTAAACATAAACAAACTCAAACACTTTCATCCAGTAATTCCATATTCGTAATTAAAAATCAAAAATAAATACCCACAATGCAAACAAAACAACCGAACTACAACATATCAATTCAATTAAGCGATAAAATTTATGACTGACAAATATTTGATTACTGAATTTGTTTTGATTTCGTATTTCGATTAATATTTGAAGCAACCACAAGCATAATATAAAAATTCTTAATTATAAAAGATTTTGTTGTTCGTTATGCTTCAATGAAACCCACTGAACTACATGTAAGCAGTTTTCAGCGGTGTCTTTTGTGATCATTGTGCTAAACATAATTAGGATTCAAACCGGCAATAATGTTTTAAAGGCGCCTTGTAAGACGAATCGGTACCCTTGAAACCGTCGACTGGTAGAACATTCGCCTGTTCGCAGGGTTCGCTTCCCTGACACGCATTCGCGGGAGACAAACGCCAGGATTATTTACCTACACGTGTTGGGTAACGTATTTGGGGTGTAAAATTGAATTACCTTTGAAAACAAGTACTTCGGAAAATGCTTTTAGTGATGCTTATAGATCTTTTTGTGCGGTTCCCGAACAACTTACCGCAATTTGGCTCCGTTGTATTAAAGTAAATAAAACCCGAGCTATCTTTAGAGATTATCTAAGGAGATGTTATTTTAAAAAATCTAATTATTGTGTAGCTTTAAGGGCTTGTTAAACTATAGTTACTCCGTCAATTTGACTTCTCGGGCTAGTCGGAGCTGATCAAAGACGCGCCGCCGCTCGCCCGGAAAATTGCCCGAACCCAATGAATATTATTAAACTCTTCAATAGTTCCATGTACTTTATTCTCGTTAAGTAAACCTTGCACAATATTATGATACTCTTGTGACGTTAGGGACAATATTATCTCTCGATAATATTGACGTTATAATAAAGTACGTTATAAAGATACTTTGTTGGTTGGTTGGTTAAACAATGTTGGTCTTTGTTACAATAATTAAAGACTCACGTCGCTTTTGAAACTTGAAAAAATACTATCGATCGGAAATCACAACAATGAATATTAGGTACTGCAAACATTATAAATATGATAGATAATATAATAAAAAGTAATTCTTACTTACTTCATAAATAAAATAAATTAAAATGGCACGCTTTTGTAGCAATAAAAATAAGATAGATAATTAAGTACGAGTAAGATCACCAGAAAATGTATATGTGCACACATTATATGTTTTACATCTAAAAGTTTACAACTAAAAATAACACAAACATTGAGGAAATCTAACATAAACCATGTTAAAAAACGTCACCTATGTTACCCATGCAAAACGAAATATTTCTGTTTAAAGGCGAACGCCCGACCGGGCATATGTCAGCTATAGGGCGGGGGCTTGCGCTCAATCAACGAGTGGTGAAGCTTGCACGCTCCAGCGGTCATATTTAGAGATATGTGACGATCCAACGGTGCCCACTGAACCGAGAGAGGATGTGAGTTATTAAGTGGTACACTTTCAGGTGATCTCTCGAGTGTGAGAGCGCCCGCCCTCTGCCTAGCCCGCCCGACCCGATTCTAGTTGATAATCACGGCACTATAAAATTAATCCTATTACGAGCCTGGACTGAGCTGTGTGGTTATGAATAATATGGACCCTATGTTGTTATTTTAAGCTACATGAAACGTAAATGTAATGTATTTTAACTTTTATACACTATATTTTCTCTTATAGTAGGTATTTTACTTTTTCATTACTTTATGATCTTCAATGGACCTTACCACCTTACCTTACTTTCAATGGACATTACCTTCAACCTTAGATGGTATTATTGGTGTATACGTCTATCCCTATATCTATAGGCCTATTCCAGACACGTATGAATTATGAACAATTACTTACTTTTAAGTAGCGCTCTGTCTGCGGCTTAAGCAACGTTTTCCTCACAAATTTTCACATTTCTAATATTAATAGAATCGGATGTTAAATAATATACACAAAACTATATACAAAACTAGGTTTACCCATAAAGTCGTCCTCGTAAAATTAGTAACCTATTTAGCAAGATCTTTTTATCTATGTTATCTATTTTATATTAGTATTTTATCTATATTATAAATAGGGAAGTTTGATTGTTTGTTTGCATTGAATAAGCTCCGAAACTACCGAACCGATTTGAAAAATTCTTTCACTGTTGGGAAGCTACACTATCCCCGTGTGACATAGGCTATATAATATTTTTTTTACTATTTTTCCCAAAACGAAGCGAGGGCGATTTCCTAGTTGTATATAAACTAGTACGAGTACAATGAAGAGATCAAACTCAGTTCAACTCTATACAATCGATGTTGATGTCGCCCATTGTGACGTTGATTAATAGCTCTTCGAACAATGTACGACAAATACGCTTTAATGTTTTTGCATCATAATTGAACGAACAAACATCCAAATACACAAATATAGAAGAGCACAGAAAAAAGTTTTATTGAAAAAAAGAAAATATCACAAAGTTATAAATAGAAAAATAATAAAGGCAGTATCCAAAAAGCCTATTTTTTAAATAAGTAGACGGTCTAATATGTGGTCACTGGCAATTATGGACAGTACAATGTACAATATAAATACGATCTTATATAAAACTTTTACGTAGCACCAGTGTTTTTGGATATTTGGTCTGTAGAAAGACAACATAATGTATTTATCAGATTTTATAAATAAAATTGTATTATTTTGTTAACTGTGAAAAAGTCTCTCATAATTTGAATTAAATGTGACTAAGGAGATCCTTTATTCACATTTTAGCTAATGAACTTTAATCAAACCAACTATAAACGATTCTTATTATTAAGACAGAGTATTGAAAACCTATTTTTAACAAATTACTAGATATTGAGTTAGCATACTGGTACACTTGACTAGAGAAATACACCCACAGTCCACACCCGAGGACCCGATTCTATGGCGGTATGTTGTGTAGCGTAGAAAAAATGTTACAATTTATTTTTAATATTTATTATGATAAATAATAAATGATTTACTCTTCAGGCAATTAGAGACTTTAGTGATAAGCAATAATTATTAAATTAGATATTTATACAGTCATGGTTTCAATCTTTAGTAAATTTTTTTATTTACGAGAATTCTGAGTTTTTACGGCAACTTAATATGACTAACCCCAATATAAATTGTTCAATTAAGGGTTAAATACATAATAATTTTAAGTAAAGTAGTCGTATCCATTTAATTAAAACCAAATAAAAGTTTCACGTATTACTTTACTTATTCGCGAGTGCGACTCATCCATATGTGACGCCCGCGCGCCCCTCTGATGTTGTTCAAATCAAACGTTTAGAGAGCTGTGATTCCGTTGGGATCTACCTGTTACACGTGGTTAATTGCTCATATCAGCAGCACTAATCAGATGCACTGGGAAACAGCTACGGTAAAAATATGGGTGTACAGGAAGTACATAGGTATACCAAAATAAAGATCAATCGGGGGTATGGGTTAAAGGCAAATTTAACCAAAAATGTATAGATCGCTCTATAAGAAACGATTCTTTTTTAACTGACTTCAAAAAAAGGAGGAAGTTATCAATTCGACTCTATTTTTTTATGTTTGTTACCTCAGAACCTTCGACTAGGTGAACTGATTTTGATGATTCTTTTTTTAATCGAAAGCTGGTGCTTGTCATGTGGTACCACTTAAATTTAAGCGAGATCTGACAATGGCATCGATGAGAAAACCATATGTCTTTTTGCATTAAGTATGTGCGCGACAAATGGACGAATAACTCAATATCACACCAACCAATTTCGACCGTAGTGCATATTCAAACCACGTATGTGATTTATTTAAAAAAAAATACAATGATTTTAAAAGTCGCTCGATTGCAAAATGTATATATCGTACATTTGACATTGTGATGCGTCCACTCACGCGACTCACGCCATACTCTCATACTTCATGACCTCACTTATTTCCGGTGTCATATTAATGTTTAGGTACATTATGTACCTACGAAATTAAACCATAATAAATAATATAATCAATACCTATATGAAAAT
Organism: Thymelicus lineola; assembly: GCA_963932265.1. Classification (NCBI taxonomy): domain Eukaryota; kingdom Metazoa; phylum Arthropoda; class Insecta; order Lepidoptera; family Hesperiidae; genus Thymelicus; species Thymelicus lineola. The sequence continues at coordinate 7,569,709 of OZ010687.1, read as the reverse complement.
ATTTGTTTTCTAGCTTTTGCCCGTGGCTTCGCCTGCGGTAGAGTGGTTTTGAAATTAAATGTTTAATTAATTAAGATAATTTGGATTTATATGCCCATGGCTTCGCGCGCTTGGACATACATTTTTAAAAATCCCGAGGGAACCCTGAACTTTTTCGTGATAAAAAGTAGCCTATGTATTAATCCAGAGTGTAGGCTATCTCCATTCCTTTCAGCCAAATCGGTTAGGTAGTTGTGGCGCGATTTAGGAACAAACAACCAAACATCTTCACAAACTCACATTTATAATATTAATAATAATAATAATAGGATTTTATTGAACCTTAAATAGGTAATGCAACACAAGGTAGATTAGAATATCTGCGGGTAGCGAGAAAAAGAGGCAATAAGAAGACTTCATCTCTAACAATGCATTTTCATGTCTAACATGTTACGTTATATCTAATTAGTAGGTCTCTACAGGACTACAGGATTGACTATAGTTGTTATTTTATTGTATAAAAATGCAACCTGCGGCGTTTTCCACGTTTTCCGTGACAATAAGTATCCTATGTCCAATTCCAAACTAAGTCCGTGCATAATTTCATGAAAAATCCGTTTAATATTTTTTTCGTGAAAGAGTAAAAACATCACATAAAAAATTTCACATTTATAATTTCAGTAGGATATCCATTCATCCATATCGTTATTAAAGCAATAAACAATATCTGTATCAAAATTATTTCACTATAGCCTTATATCTCACCAATAAACCCAAGGACACATTCCAATTTGAAGGGTGACCCACAAGCGATGGAGCCTCAGCGTGATTACTAGCACGCAAGGCATTCACTTTAAATCCTCGGCCGGCTCAGGCGTCCGATGATACATGTATACAAAGTCTAAAATTTAATGCACGTGTCAGGCTTCTGTCGGCTCTTGATATCAGATTGGGTTATAAAGAGCTTACTCTGTATTATGTAATATTTCCAAATAGAAAGTAGCGCAAATGTAGAGGACGAAAAATAATTTATAATCTTTGTGGATTAGCTGATGAAGTAATTTTAATACTAGGTACCGATAGATATAAGATTAGAAAAGTTTTTGTATATGCCACAATATAGATGATAAAATAAGGATTCTAAAACAGTAAGAATAACGTCGGTAGGAGGATTACAAAAAAATATAAGATTTTTTCAAAATTCCAACTTTAAACTGCTCTCCTCTAAAGTTAGCTCAATGTCGCTTAGTCAGTTTTCCTTTCAAACGTCTCTATTATTTAATTTAAAAAATGAGATAACTTATCTGATATAACCATTATTTTACAAAAAAAAAGTATCTTAGGTAAATAAAATGAGTTCACGTAGGTACCTTTTTTGATTAATTACATTTTACCGCATGGTCAATAACATCCATTACATTTAACCATAGGTAGTCAACCACTAACTTATAAAAGAAAATTTATAATATACGAGTATTAAGTACAGTAGGTACACCGCTAAATATCAAAACTCTCAAATTAATTACTATCCCATAACCAGCGAGCACTTAAAATAAAATGGACAGTGGACACGCAATTATTCATCGTAAGTATAGCTCGTAATGGAGTCAATTCGGTACAAACTGTGGCGAGCTCCATTTTCATATAACGCAATAATAAATTATCGTACATTCTGTTACAATATGTTGCGCACACTATTATAACGTAGTGAAGAGGAAGTTCGAATGTAATTGCCGTAATGACCTCAGGTATATTGTTTAGTGCGCGCATATCGCACGGCGGCTCGTGAAAATTAATTAGCCCCAACGCATACACAAAGCTCATGTGGTGTATCGGAGGCTGCACCGGAACCGACCTCCATTGGCCCCTGTAAATCAATATCCGGTGGACGCCGTGACAACCTCTCGTCGAGGCTCCAATAAAACTTTAAACTTCCGCCTTTACCTCAAACTGTTGCCACTAGAAAGCAGTCTTTCGTTGACACTCGATCTTTCTCACTTGAAACAAAGGTTAAATTAAAATCTTATCATACCTTTAGATTTATTTTCAGGTATTTTTATATTTTGAATTCACCTCATTTTATCTGCTTTTCAAATTTATTTTAATGAGGAAATAAAAATGTATTGCTATGGTCTCAATCTCGATAGATTGAGACCCGTAGATCCTTCAAATGATACTACTACAAACTCGTATAATATGATTAATAGGTAGTTACTACTAACCGGTTACTGCGACTTCATCTACGGAAATAATAATCTAACCCTCTTTTTTACCCATACAAGCGATGAATTTTCACAAGTCCTGTCTTAGTACCCCTTCATAACATACCTATAAAAAAATCTTTGGACAAAGTTGTATGTTTCTAGGTCCATTTATTTAGGTTGTGCATTGTACTGCACTGTAGCAGTCAGTAACAGTTGGCGGTTTATTAAGTGGATTATTATGACTATTATAAAAATAAAACTGAGACAGATATTGCACGACGCTGAAACTTTAAAGCGGTAAATGTGAAAAGGAAAGGTTCTACCAAGCGATCAAACCAAACGGTGTTTCATTAAAAGTTTGTTCTTGAGTCGAAGTTCCTTGCGCTGGTACCAAATATCGAATGAGATTTCTTGCAACTACTCGTAATAAATACACGCGTTAGCTTCGAACGCAATAACTGCCTCGTAACTCAAGTTGAAACATAATGATTATATAAATCTATATCTAGCGTACCAACTAGATGAGTATTATTCATTTCTTTTCTTTTTAAATGAATTTTTATGGTAATAATAAAAGCTAAATAAAGAGATGAACAAATTAAGTGTACCTGTTGCTATTCCGAGTAGGTACTCATCTTTCCATGTTTTAGTTGTATAATTTTTCTGTTTAGAATTATTTGATTGAGTTAAAAGTTAATGTGGAAATGTATTTTACCTATGGCCATCAAGCAATCTAAAAATCTAATTTATGTTTTCCATGACATCGTAATTTACATTGTGTTACAAAGTTAAATATATTATTCAGTAGAGTTGTTCAATAACTGAATCATGTCTGTCCATGATCAGAATAGAAGGGCACTTTGGTATATTAAGTTTTATAGTACTAATTTACTTGGTTCAGTTTCATAATTTAAATATTTTGTTTATTTAAAACTGGATTGAGTGGTTATTTTATTAAAAATATAGATTATGCCCTACGATTTCAGCAAATATTGATGATCTGTGTGGCGCGATGGTTACCATGCCGGATCGCCGCGCCAAGGGTCATGAGTTCGATTCCCAACGACGCGGAAATTTGGATCATGAGTTTGAACTTCTGTTCTCGGTCTGGGTGTGCGTGTTCTTGTCTCTGTGTGTTGTCCATGGCACCCACGACACAGGGAATACTAGTGTGGGGCTGAGTGTGAAGCGTTATTATTTAGTTATTATTTATATCACCATCTTAACTTAGGATAGGATTACACATTTAAATACAGTCAAATTTCTCAGGAAGCGATCTCCTCCAAGTGACTTTTCGGTACAAGACAATACCTATTTAGTAAGAGGAAGTAGGTGAGGATGGATATAATATTAAGGGGTTTAGGGTTAAGGAGATGATTTATCAAGAGTTCATTTTAGGCATAGGTTTAGTTTGTTTCGGAATCGGGTACCGTTAGAATGAGCGCCATCTAAAAGCCCAGCTTAATACTAGATATATCTAATGTCTGTGGTATCTGAAATAATAATTTATTGCCTACTGCCTATATGTATACCAAACGAAGCTCGATCACCAAGATATTATTATTATTAATAATATTATAAGTACAGCTAAGATAATGTAATTTATTTTCTGTGATAAATATGCCCCAAAGGCTTGAAGGTATTGGTGAGAGCACTATATTTTTTATTATATCATACATTATACCTATTATAAAAAAAATCTCAAACGCAGTGTTAATATTGTTACTAGGTAGGTATATTAAACAAAGGTCGATTACATTACGAGTTAAGTCAAAGTCATAACAACATTCGTCCTCAACTTGGTCGCCAGAGTGTGACGTTGCGTTCATAATATAAGTATCTCTCGAGCGAATAATTGCGATACTACTATTATTAAGTTCCACATCTAATCTAATACCTTTAAACGAGCAATTCTTGTATATAATATGTATATTTTTTCTGAATCCCGGAAACGGCTTCAATGATTTTCATGAAATTTCGTGGTAGTGCAAGGGGTATCGGGGGCGATAAATCGATCTAGCTAGGATTCAATTTTAGAAATAAAAACATAAACCTGTACTTATGTACGCGCGTGAGAAGATATACTTCTTTGGCATGAAAAAATCAAAAAACAATATTAAAAAAACATTATTCAAAATACAATATTCAAAAACAGGAATATTAAAAATAAAAATTAATTAATATTTTGAAATAATTTAATTTACGAATCTCTATAGCCAACTATATGTGTTAAGCGCCATCTGTGATTAATTTTGTATCTACATACTTGTAAAAACACCATCTATGTTCTATTACGAGAACTATTACGATACCATGGCACCTAGAACTAACTTCACGATGTAAAATTTAGGTGTCGGTGCGCGCGCGCATCGTAAAAATTCACTCTCATAATTTTTCTCCATCGCGCTAAAAGAAGTATAACTTCAAAAATATCGTTTTATCTGTGTTTTCAGGCAATGAAAAACTGCTACAATAGACTCTTCCTGACATCTATTGGCGAGTAGCAACTTATGTTAAAACGAAAATTTTGATAGGAAAAGTTACGTCACACATCTTTTTTACAATTTGATATTATTTAGAAGCAAAATTTATTACAAAAGAGAAGTATTTATTTATAGTTTAAATACTTACATTTCTAAAGACTGATTCTTACATCCGGTTTCCTTAAATTTTATTGTAATTCATATATGTATTATATTCTGCACATGAATGTTACAGATTTAAATCAGTACTAATTATGTGGTAAGACAAATGATTTATTTAAACTTAAAAAATATTCATTCGTTCTGAATTCGTTAAATACCGAATGTAATTGTCATAATGTATGATAGGTACATTATTAATGATTCTCGTATCAAAATTAGGTTTCATGCACATTCCTTGTTAGATCATCTAATTGCATCGCTCTTAATATTAAGTTGATTGCTTCTTATAGCACACAGTTTTACGCATCAACAATTCGCATGTTGAGAACTACTCGTAGCTTCAGCTTTTTCATTAGAAGAGGGAAGGTTTATTACGTCAAACATTTCATAGTTTAAAACAAGGTGTAGTTCGTAATTATATATTCATGGTTTTTATTAATTTTTTGTTTGTTATATCTATGTATGTATATTGTTTGGATTTCCAAAACTTAGAATCAATCAATGTGAAAACAAAAAAAAACAAAGTTCTGACCGACTGCCATATCAACGTTCAGCATTCAGTTTGAGCTGAAAAGTAATCGTTAAGCAATGTCGGTCGCCTTCATGTGACTGTGGGAAGTCCAGTAGTTTACAAAATATAAATCTCTTAATAAACAGCGTAGTTTCTTCACAAAAGCCCAAATTATAAAGCTCTATACTCTAATCGGTTTATATACCAGTTTACCTTTATTAGATTTAGAGTATAACATTTTATTCGTCATAAGAAGTGTAAGAGCATACGTGTCGGTGTAATGAAGATTTGAGGATAATCGAAAAAGCGCCGGCAGACAATTTATTTGCAGCGCGACCGTCCGGATAATAATGCCTTTAACGGCGTTTCCGGGCGCATCGAGCCGCGTTGGACCGCCCCACTCTGCTTGCTTTTCGCACTGCTCTAGTTTTTTAACTTCAGCCAACTGTTTGCTTACCTTTGTTTGTTTAACGCTTTATTTTGTAAGGTTTTCATTTTTATCCTAATATCACTTTAGGAAACCTCTGTTGGTAAAGTTATTTGTTTTATCGTAATTAATGAAATTTCCGTAAGTAGTAACAAAGTTATTCCCTAACTTATAAATTAAATTGGAAAAAAAATATTTAACATTGGGGATAAATCACTGCGATTCTTCGGATTATTATTCGTGAATACATTAATTAATTAATTCAATTAAATTCGATAAATCTGTATGTTGAAAAGCATTTCTGGCGCCGACCTCAAGAAGAATATAACTATATCCTTAATTTTTAAATAATTTGAATTTTGAAGTCGATAATTTTTTATTCCTTTTTTATGGAAATAGCAGACAAACGAGCAGAGAGCAAATCCACCTATCGTCACCCATGAACATCAGTAACACCAATGACATCAGTGATGTGTTGCCAGCCAAGAAAGAGAGAAGAAGAAAAAAAGAAAGAACTAACTTCAGTTCAAACAAGAGAGTGGTAGCTAATATATAATAAGTAATACCAGTAATAATATTAACGACTTAATAAAATTATTATCCTTATGTCTTGCCTTACCACCAAGAAACCCGGCTTCTGTCACTTTTTACGACACTATAATATATTGGTACGGGATTGCAGTCAGTCATTCTAACGCTTCAACTCAGAGTCACAAACGGTTACTTAAATCGCTCCTTAGTACAGAATCTGTATGGTGATTCTTTACTAAGGAGCGATTAAAGTAATCGTTAGTGACTATGAGTTGAACGTAAGTCACCCCTACACGTTCAAAAGCAAGTACTGGTAGTTACTATTTTGTTTTATATGCAGGACATAACCTAGTATTCTTGCCAATTATAGTAAAAGCGTACATCGTTCATGTTATCGTGACAATTGTAATAACAATTACGTATTTAATAATTTATAACTTATGATGATAAGTATGGATGATAAAATGTAAACGAGGCATAAAGGTAGAACCGCCTCCAAGTCATGCTACTAGCCCGTTGATAGACTTCCGACCTCACAATAAGTATTTTCTGCAAACTTCTCGCTTCTAGAAAATATGTCTCATAATAATAAAACTGTAAAACATTAAATTATAAACAATCTGTGACTTAGATCACTCATTTATGTATAATCAGAAATCTTTCTATATTTCTCTTTTCTTTCTTGACTCACAATGCACTGGCGATGATTTTGGTCTTGCTGATGTCCATGGAAGACGTCGAGTATGTGTAATCACACCACTTTACATAAATATATTCGTGTGCGTTTCAGTTAAAACAACTGAATAAACAATTGAAAACAGCTAAAAGTACAACTTTGTGTTTTTAAAAGGTGACAATCTTTCGCTTTAATCAAGTGTGTGATGTACATACATACAAGATACGCGCGAAAAACATATCTTTTGCTGGCATTCGGGTAAAAACTAAATACACGGTTTTATATTGTCAGTGTAGATACTGAAGAAACAAATTGGGACTGTGCTGTTAACCATTATGGAGTTCCCTTGGCTGGAGCCAAACCTGGATGTAGTATCAGGTCAAGCTTGTCACAAAAATACATTTTCATCAGAACTAACGCAATGTGTAAAATTTCAACTCCTTAGATTAAGTAGAAGTAGATCTAATTAGGCTTGCAAGATTTGACCCGGCAGGGCAAGCTAAATAAAACCGTTTCAATACGCCTATTAAGTACAAAGTTTCAATTCGTTTTGTTATCTTTTACAAGAGTTAGAAAAAGGTGTTATAAAGTTGTGCCTAATCATATGCTCTACCATTTAAATATTTTTTAGTATAATTGTTTTAAAGTTTTGGATTACAAACTAGATCACCTGAATCATTAAGCCGTAATACTTTACGTGTACTTTATATGTAAATTATATTGTATCTATTATACATATATTTAATACTGCAACATGACGTATTAAGTCAGTTACTTAAGTTACCTAATAACTGTGTTTATATCCCGACAGGCGCGTCAATAAACATGACAAAATAGGCCCATAATAAATATGGAATAGGGTTTCCAATCAAGTCTACTTCGCGCCCCCCTACCCGCCCCACCGCACTAGGTGAAACCCATAGACTTGACAATGTTTAGATATTATGAATTTTTTTTACAAGTAATAAACATAATTATCTTATAAAAAATCTCTTTCAACTTTTTGCCTTCCTATGGAGGCCATACACGATCAAGTGTACTTGTCAAGTCTGCAGTTTGACTTGACGCATCATCCAGTGTGCATGAGATAACCATATGGCCAGATAGCTTACCGTAGCCATACACGATCAAGTATACTGGATGCCGCGTCAAGTCCGCTTGACGCTTGATCAAGTACACATGATCGTGTATGGCCTCCATTATTTTTTCGCGCGTATCTTGTATGTGTGTAATATTCTTTATTAACGCATACATTCCAAACCGCTGAATCAATTTACATATTTAAGATATCGTTAAATGCGTCTTGACAGGCCAAGTGTTTTTATATAAGTGAAATTGAGAAAAAAAACATATATGGTGGCTGTCAGGTTTTAACGAAGGACAGACATTCCGTATCAGGCATTCCGTATCAGTTAGTCGAGTTTAACTTAGCTCTAAACTAGATCAAAATTCTAATCAAAGAAGCTTGAGGCTGTAGCTTAAAGCCAAACAAAACAGCTCACGATTTTATGTATTTTTTAAAAATAGGTCAGCGTGTCATATAGCATAAAAGATCTTAAATAGATCTTCATATGAATTCAAAAACTAAGTAAACAGGATACAAACTAAACTGATTTATGTCGATTCAAGCTCTGACTTACATATTATACTATGGAAGTCAGCCTATGGCAATGATGAAAACAACAGTAAATTGGAAGTAAGGATTACTCGTAGTTTTATATTAACATGCACATAAAATTATTTACCTAATACAAATAGATACAAATAAAAAATATAAATAATTAACACCGGTAATTAACACCGGTGGTAATTTCACTTCATAAATTTACTAGTGTCATTTTAACATTCATGATATTTCATATATTATTATATCAACAACATTTTAACATTCTTGTTTACATCCATGATATTTAACACAAAACAAAATATTTAATAACAAATCTCGTGGGTTTCCATTACAGTAAAACATAGTTATAAAGGTACACATATGTCCCGTTTTATTGTATTCAGTTGCCCAACGTTATGACTCCTTAATGGCCTAAAAATATACTACGAATATATCGTAGCATTTCTCGTAGCGTCGTAGCGCATGGCGGGCAGGCGGCGACAGTACCCGCATAATATAGACAACGCAGGCGATGCCTTCGGGACAAATTTTTAAATTGCCTCCCAGCCCTACAGACAGAGCACAACTCATTGCCGCTTCCACTAATGCACTTACACTTGTTTAATCTTTAATCAGATTATTCGATTAAGATTTTACAGTAATTCATAGTATGGAATTTAATACCATCCATAAAAAATAACTTTTTAGTATCTAATCATAAAAAAATATATCGATTTGATTTCTGGAATTTAAATAAAAATAATAATAAATATATAATCCCATAATGCAAGAATTTATCGATTCATTGAAGCAAAAACAAAGTTTATTGCAATTTGCAACAATTCATTTCTTTTTCTTCTCTTCCTTGGCCGGCAACGTATCAGTGATGCCTTTTGTGTTACTGATATCCATGGGCGAGATTAACCACTTACCATCAGGTGGATCGTCAGTAAAGATGTAAGAAAGACCTAAGGCATCAATGATATGTTACCATCCAAGGACAATACTAAAGGATCTGCCTTTAGTATTTATTATATATACTCAAAAATATTTGAAGATTGGTAGACTCAGTATCATAGTTACAGAAAATACTATATTTATTTAACGTTAATTAAAATAAATTCCTTAGTACGCAACTGCACTGATAGAAAGCTCGAGTTACCAATTAATAAAACGTCTTGCATTGCGACTTAAATTAGTGGAGTTTCGTAATTGACTTATCTACATATTTATGGCACCAAAGTACAAAATATAACGTTAATTATACCCAATTTTCACTCAATCACGCAAAGACGACTAAGGAATTTAGGAGATTTTTAATAGATTAGAAACAAATGTTTTTGTTTTTTAATGTAGGTGTAACACAACATAATAGTTGTACACAGTAATATAATTTTCTTTATTATGCTTCTTCAACTATTTTAACACGCGTGGTGGAGAATGCTCTAATCCTCCTAATATTATTTGTTAGAAGAGAACCGTGTTCTATTGCGGGTCATCCTTGGGTTGAAGCCAAAAGTTCCCTGCATACTTACACTTCCTGGTTCCTGGGTAAGCTTGAATTGTTATATTCCATCTATGTCGATAGCCGGATATATTTAATACCGATCAGGTTACCAATTATAAAATCGGTATGGTCGAGATTAACTTCCCTAACGGATTGTTACCAATCCAATTAGTGTATACCCATTAACAAGATAACAGTGAATATGCTTCCTTCAAGGTATGAAGTGTTTTTTTTGTACATAATTATTATTTTTATCGAATTAAATTATAGTTTGTTTTTACTTTTTTGAGTTGTGACATTTTTTTCTTTATTATTGTTGGTTATGCAATAAGCAGCATTTTAGGTAAAATTTTTAGAAAAAGCGCGTCATTTTTTACCCCGTACTAATTAACAGAAAATAACTTTTGTGTGGCCACGATTCTAACGTGTGTTTAGCGTGCTAATTATGCACATTTTCGTTAACGCAAGTGGAGCAGAAGCATAATAAGATACGTATGCAAAATTCTTAATTAATTAGAAATCTGAAGGGGAAAATTTTATTAAAAGACTCAATTACGCGATGCATAGTATACTTTTTATGTCATGCTACTATTCCCAGCTTATGCCAAATATTAGATGTCAAGTAATCGCTCGTAATTTTTATGTGTAAAAGCTGAAAAAAATATTTAAATATTACAATAAAATTCAAATATTTTGGGATAAAAACACGGAAAGGTTTCAATGAAATATACGACATAGCAAAATACATTAAACCCAGCTGCCGCTAAATGAATGTTACAGTACTCACAAAAATAAAACATACCATGCTTTTGTTTTTTTCCGGTTACCAGTGACGGCTTTTTGTGCACTTTAAGAATCCATGATTATATATGTTAAATGTTAAATATTATTTAATTATATTGATTTGTAGAAAAACGTATGCTATGAAGCGTTTTTAATACAAAGCGCCTCATTTCAGTTCTAAATACTCGATGGAATCAAGTAAACTCGAACACGATTTAGGGCTGCTTGGGTGACCGTTTTGTCGCCTAACAACGTCGATTACGATTTTTGTCTTGAAAACCAATCGATATAATCATAACGTCGTCAGCCCTCAACACTTAGGTAAGCAGTTTGGCCATCATTATCATCATTTGACACTAGAAAAGGAAATTACTCTCTAGGCCTCTAAAATTAGGAGAAAGATAACATATTTTAACCCGACACTTTAAATCACAATTCCTTGAAAATTTATTAATATTTTATTTCCTAACTTAAATAATATTCGACAGTCATTCGTTTTTATCAATTAGTCAAATTAATCATGAAATAACACATTACACTATATAGAATAAACGAATACATAATATTTATTATTATTTTAAAAAAGTATAATAATATTATTATTTTAAATAAAGACTAAAAAGACGCAATATATTGTGAGTAATTTTTATCTTTCTTTTAATTGTTTATCGTAAAATATATGAATGTTTCTCAATCAAATGGAAAATAAGTTAATAACACCATTCCTAGATCGGGTGTATCACGTAATATTGTGTTTGTTGAATTGATGAAATGAATGTTTGAACAGAATTTTGTTTGAGTAAATGAGTATTTGAATTATTATTTACATAATTTAGGTTGCCGCCGCAATGAATCCTGTAGTACATAAAATAAACGAATCCCAAGATCCCGCCTAGGTGAGGCCAAGAGAGCGTATTATTTGAGCTGTGATTCCCGTAAAATGAGTCGGATCTACTAACCGTCAATACTAGACGTAAACATTTTGAGTCGCCGTATGGTACAAACAGGACTTTAGTATGAAACCGTATGCAAGCGACTCATTTTTCGCGACTCAAATAATTACGCTCGTTTGGCTTCACCCTAAGTTGAGCTTCGAGGTCCTATTATGGATCACCTCCCAAACCGCTATAATATTGTAGCGTCAAGTTTTCATAGTTAGAATATTAATGTCCAACAAGTCACACAATATTGATTGTTATGTTGTATTGTTATTTTTATCTGGCACTAAATAACTGTCATTTTTCAATCAATAACAAGAACGCTGCTTACGATACGTTGAGTTGACTGGTGAAATATTGTAATATGAATTTTAATTTTTCAATATAGAAAATTCAAATAAATACATGCGTTACGATTATTATTTATACTGATAAAACTAAGTAAAATACATTGAACATTCTTAAATATAAACTATAAGACGGATAACATTCATAATAAGTTAGATAACAGCATTGTAAATTGAAACATTTTATCTCTGCATCAGTACAATTATAGAATAGTCCTTCTGGCCCATTGGGACGGCTGAGTAGAATGGGGCGCGCATACTAATTCGTGGTCGGTGGTGGAACATTTAAATAGCAACTGAGCCAGGCTTACTGGGGATATGTGAGACGGGCCCCAAGATTTAGTTTACAACTAAGATTACGGGCGCTGCTCGTGGTCAAGAATTAAACAAGTAATAGTGCACACGTTCGGTCCCCAGTCTCCTCCCAACAATTCATTTGAGGGGATTTCAATTACGCCATTTGTGTTTTACCGGTCAAGCAATCAAATGGGATTACACAAACGTTTTGATTTATTTCACCGTTAATTAAATAGAAGCGCTCATAGCCCGGCGGCTTGCGTCGATCCTAAGTGATCGAAAAAGTTAAGCAACATCGACAACATCGACAACAGCGATCGGTGGTTGGATGGGTGACTGCTAGTGGCAAAAAATCTTGAGCGTTTTCGTTCTTCGGAGGGCACATAAAGCCGTCGGTCCCGGTCATAAGATATCATAAGATAACAGTCAAGCCAGTTGTTAAGCCATATCATAGGCCATATGAGAGGCCCTCGAGTGGTATGAAAACTTCCGACACTCGGGTTGGCCACTAACCCCTCCACCAATCCGCACTGGAGTAGCGTTGTGGATGCTCTAGGCCCTCTCAAGAGTAGAGACCCGTGCCCAGTAGTGGACCATTAATGGGTTGAATCGAAGATTATAACAGAATACGAAATTTAGCCGGTATCATGTTTCTGTCCGACGAGATTTGTGAAAGTCGTTCATCACAATCATGGTTCGTCAAAAGGATCGCTGCGGAAAATGCGGCTACTAGAGGTGAGAAATTGATCGTACAAAACTAGCGGATCATCCTGACGAAGTCTGTAGACTTATGGTACTTTAAATATAAAACATTATGATTATAATATAGTAGAGAGTAAAATAATAGTTTTTTATGACTACCAATAATTAAAATGAAAAATTTTAGGGTCAGTAATATTTTAATGATAATACTTGATTCAAAAATATTTTTTTACATGTGGAATATAAACAATTGATAGTTTAAAAAACTAAATAAACAGTTTTATATTGTCAGTGTAGATACTGAAAAAAAATTGGGACTGTGCTGTTAATCATTAAGGAGTTCCCTCGGCTGGAGCCTAATCTGGATGTAGTATCAGGTCAAGCTTATCACAAAAATACATTTTCATCAGAACTAACGCAATGTAAAATTTCAACTCCTCAGGTTAAGTGGAAGTAGATCTAATTAGGCTTGCAAGATTTGACCCAAACAGGGCAAGCTAAATAAAACCGTATTGTTTATGTCTATGGTTTTTAATTGTAATTTTGATTCATAATATTTAATGCAAATAATAATAAAGTGTAAAATATTGTTATCGTTACATTATATTCAATTTACAGATTCAAAGTACAAAACCTTTAGCCATTTAACAAAAATCCTTTCCCGAGAATAAATTAACACGTTAATCCGGCCCCACTCCTGTAAACAAATAATTAGAATTGCAAATTGCGTAATTCACAATTTGACAAATTCACCACGCTCTTCTTATTTTACTCGAACATTAATAAAATTATCTATTTTATGTGTAATTAACTTTTTTCTTTGTTACTTTTAATTTAACACTAAACAAATCTGAAATAATGCAAAATAATATGTAGGTATCTTTGGGTACTTTAAATAACGTCTACATATACGATCTTCACTTTGCTACAGTACTACGTAGACCGATACCGTGCAATCTCATGAAGAAGGAACTAATTTAGCAATAAAGGTATTTTTCTGAGACACATAACGCGCTAGGCTGAAAGCTTTACCTGTTGCGCGTCCGCGCTTTGGCCTACATCCAACAGACGGAAGCTTACAGCTCACTTATTTTCTTTTTGTATTGCATTTACGTTTCAGATTAAAAGATCCAATCGCCACCCCGAGTGCTCGGAAACACTCGGGTGGAACCGGGAGGCTTCGCTGGAGTGCACGTACCGGGATTGGCTGGCAGAGAAGGGGGTGAGTGATGACGCGTTCGAGGGAAGTTTTCGCGCTGGAAAATCAGTTGTGGTTCCGAGGTGTAGCGGCGCGGTTGCGCGCCACAGTCGCTCGGTCGGTCGCCGTGAGTCGGCTGCCTCGAGGGTAAGTGAAAATTTCATTAAATTAAAAAGCAATCTCACCTGAGGAGTCGAGATAGGTACGTAATGAACAACTTACAATTTGGAAGCTGCAAAAAATAGAATTTAATTTTCCCGTCGATGCAGAAAGAAGAAATACAAATCCATTAGCAGATCAGCGAAAAATATCAATCTTCCGAAACAAGGTGGGTAGTTTACATATAAGTTTTATGTATGGAAATGTACTTTAAAAAATGAATTACGAATTCTTAAATCATCGGTTCCGTCGGTTTTTCGTTCGTTTCGTGAACTGAAAACTTTATATATATAGCGTACATATTTTTATTTTAAAATTTAAATAGATTCAAAGAACCCTGGGAAACACAACATGATTATGTTTATTTTATTCAAGATTATGATCAAGTAATCGACACAAATATTTGGTTTGTATCTTCATTTTCCGAAGAATGAATCTAGGTGAACCGATGTGACGGACGAAATAACCCGTATATTTGGAAGCTCTCATGAATTTAGCCATAATTTTAGCATACAGTAGATTTGATTACGGCTGTGAGGTCATGAACTGATCAGTATTATTATATTTCTACAGACATATTTACAGCGTGTAAACTTTGGGAAAAAAACCATAGTAATAAATAATATCCTACTTCCTAAATTGTATGTGTAAAAAATTGTAAATGTGAAAGTTTATAAGATTGTTTGTTACTCTTTCACGCAAAAACTATAGTACAAAATTTTAATAAAATTTCACAGTTTTGCACACAGGTAGATCATAATCTGGTATAGGACATGAGTTACTTATTATCTCGGAAAATGTGGGCAAACTCGTGGGCAGACAACTCTAGTATTAAATAAGTCGGTCACACCCTCACACACTCATTAGAATTTTTTTGAATTGTTTAATGGTCAATGGTCAAACACGATCAAATATACTTGTCAAGTTTGAAACGGACTTGACATGGCATCCAGTATACTTCACGATGTATGGCCACGGTATAGCTATCTATAATATAATAAAACTCAAAGTGTCTGTTTGTCTGTCTGGGCTTCACATGAAAACCTTTGAATGGATTTCGATGAAAATTGGTAAAGTTATTACTGATACTCTGGGTCATATTTTAGACAACTTTTCATCCGGGAAAATTAAAAGGTTTCCCGGGAAAACAGGATAACAGTTTGAATAAGTTAAAACATAATTTCCGTATGCAAAGCTGAGGGTAACAGCTAGTCTGGCCATATAGCTATCTCATGCACACTGGATACCGCGTCAAGTCAAACTCTGCCGTCCTCAGACTAAAAGGCGGCTAAATGACAAAAACAGTTTTTGAGTTAGAGCTAAAAAACGCGGGATTATTTAGAAATCGATGCTGGTGATATTCTATAAACAATTGTTAATGTTGTCATATGTCAAAAGATAGATATTTTTTTGAACTTTAATATTAATAAAGTTGTTTTTGTGAAATAATTAATTTTAGGGTAATTAAGCTTCTTATTTTCCTTCTAATCTAGGAAAATGTAGGAAAATTCTCTCAACAGCACAGTACTAAATGGCGGTTAAAGGTTCTTAACTGCCTTATAGGTATGGATTCCTCACTTTACATAACTATAAAGCAGTTATAATTTTTAACAACTCTTAGATTAAGAACATAATGCTTTTTTATTGATCTTCTCCATAACTATAAAACAGCTAAAGGCATATTGCCGCCTTATAGACAAGTAAGTGTTGGTTAACTTTTCTCCCATTGTATTGGGACTACTCTTTAATATAAATTTGCATCACTTAAAAGCGGTTAAATTACTAACATTTTTTTGTTACTGCTTTTTAGTCTTGTATGATCATCATTGATTTTTTGTGAATCCTACAAAATTGACGAAAACTACAAATACAAACAAAGTTTAAAATAAGAAAAAGTCATGTATTGTAATAAAATCTCTTTGTAAAAACACGTTAATAGAAACTTAGTCATGTGTAAGGTTTTAGCATCACACATTTCACTTACGAGACACTAAACAACAAATATTGAACTCGGTTCCGAACAAGAATAAACAAAAATGACATATCAAATGAAGAAATTCAAAATTCAAAAGAATTTATTCATATAGGTATCACTGATACACTTATGCACGTAATTTTTTTAATTTATCAGCTAAGGAAATCTTAGTATATAAAGTTAAATAAAAAAATCTAAATCGTTTTCCTCGTAGTCCCGTAAGTAATGGTTTAACCGAAAATGGTAGATAGCTTGAAGATTGCCCTATCATATGGCAAAAAAATACTGTAATAAAAGTGAAACCGTTTTCGAGATATTGACCATTATTTAAAATTTTGAAAATTCGGCTCCTTTACCCTACTTTTTCCTGTTGAATCCACAATTGAGCAGATATTTTGATATCTTTTTTTTCTAGGAACTCTCAGAGAGTTTCTTTATAATTGTCAGTTTGCAATATAGTTGAAATTATCAGGAAATCCAGAGAAAATAGCGTCTACTTTGGATATTTTTGTTTTGGATTTTCTTCTACACAACTTTGACGCGAGGTGGTTGAAAAAAAATGTACTGGATGAGTATGGTCCATAACTTAAAAAACTTTTCTGTTATATGTAGATTCTAAAAAGGAAATTGAGGCTACCTTAATGAGATTTTTTTAAGTTATAGCCATTTTATTGTCAAAGGGGTGAATTTGAAGCCAAAGTTATTGTATAGTTTACTGCGTTGGGCTCATCCTTTTAAATGTTTTAGTAACCAGTACTTTCGCTTATTACAAGATAAATTGTTAATTTTACTAACAACTCATTTATTCAGTGTAACTTATTTATTGTGTGTTGGTAGCTCAAAAGGACCGATCTCTTTGCGATTATTGATGCCTACCCATAAATTAATATTAAATTGATGTTGAAATCGATGCTTTCTTGTCATATGTGGATTAACTAATTATCGTGAATTGAAAAATCCAGGATCATCTCGTCATTTGCGCAATATTTCCGTGCAAAACTCGGCACTCATAATCAGCAGGCAACAACGATTGTACTTTTTGTAATCAGTATGAGTCACGGAATAGTCTCTGTATTCCGTGGTATGAGCACAAACTATTTCGTTTTAAAATTGTGTGTACAGAAGTTTTAGCGACACCCAATCTCAGAGAAATTTGGCCTAGGTACACGTGTAGAAGGATCTTCTTGAACGCTGGCTAGAACCTTATCTTCCTTGACTGTTTGAGGTCGACCTCTACAAATAATACGTCCAGAAATTCGTCCTTCTAAATACGTTCATCAAAATTTGCTTTAAATTCACCCCTCTGACATTAAAATGGCTATAACTTAAAAAATCCCGTATTAAGGTAGCCTCAATTTTACTTTTTTAGAATCAGCATTTAATATACATGTTTTGAAAGTTATGGGCCAACTTGTCCAGTACATTTTTTTTCAACCACCTCGCGTCAGATGTCTATACCATAACCAAACAAACAAACTCTTCAGCTTAGTTTGGGTCTAGATGGTGTTATATATAAATGTTCCGATCAAACATTATTATTTTACATTGTATTATGCTTTAATTATATTCCTTTTATAAATTAGGTACACCACCAGCTTACAAAATTAAAGTTCGCCTTATACACCCTGAATGTCAAAACAGCTGAAGTGAGGTGAGCGGGCCTAAATAGCCGCTTTATAGCGAAGTGTTGCGATTTAACCGCTTTTTAGTTGTGTAAAGCATAGAAAAAATATTCTTCTTTACTATGCATGCGGACTAACATGGCTTTCTATAGAAGCTATTATGTTAGAAACATGGTAACAATCCAATGCTTAAAAGCGGTTAAAAGTTTTTAACTGTCTTGTAGCTAGGCATTGACGTATGACCGCCTTTTAGTTAAGTATGTGATAATCATTAAATTCTAATAACCTAAATTATATAGCGGATAAGGAACTTTGACCGCCTTTTAGTGTAGTACAAAATAATAACCGTTTTTAAGCTTGGCATTGACCGTGAAAATGTCGAATTGATCCAAACGTTAAAGTACTTTAGTGACCTTTTAGTCTAGAATTGTTAATTAACCGCTTTTTAGTGCTGTTAATATATTTTATTTTGTAAATAACCACCTTTTTAATAAATTTATTTTCGAAACGGTGAAAGATACAATAACCGTTCCTAGACAGATCGATAGAGATTTCAAAACATTATATAATGGCATTAAAAAGTAAAAATTGGCCAGATGTCATTTAGCCGCCTTTTAGCTTGAGGACGGCAGAACTGCAAACTTGACAAGTATACTTGATCGTGTATGATCTCCATAAGCTGCATAGACATATCTTCAGGAACAAATAAAAAATAAAAAACTCACAAGCAAAATAATATACACATTTATGTGAATATTAGTCGATAATGGAATCTTAGTGGATAGGGTTATTTTAGTACGATTAATACGTAGCACAATACGGAATGGTAATAGTCATTATGTGAAACAATTACAGTTTAAAATTCTAAATGTAAATTGTGCATCCTTTCTGCAACTTTGATGGGTATTTTATATTTACTCAATTAGTCACTTAATAATAACTTTATTTGTTTAGATTTGAAAACTATTCCTGAACATGCTTCAGAGCTTTAATAGCCGTTTCATTTTGTATAAGTGTTACCAAGTATATTTGGTAAGAAATATTAAGTATTAGCCGTTTACTAAGGAACATAAAAATTGTAGGTTTTCATAAAATTGTTAAAGACATAATATGTGCATAAGTAGATGTAGTTTATATGTTCATAGCCGTTTATTCACTAACACAAGAACGGTTTAAAGTTTAAACAGTAGGCAAATTACACATTTAAATACATGCATTTTAACTATTAAAATTTATCAGTAAATTCTTTATTCTCTACGTTTTTTAAATTATGAAATATTCTAATAGTCATAAAAATAAATGATATGCAGTTGTATCAGCGTTACGAATACGTTACGAATCGACCGCAAAGAGATTTTCAGCTCCTAATTTATTATTTCGAACTTTTGAGTTAACCTTTTTTGGAGCAATTTTTAGTTTGACTATTTTATTTCATTTATTTATGGAGTTAGTTAAAAAATAAAACTTGGAAATAATGAATATTTAAATTACAAAATGAAACAAATATGAGCTGTGTAATATACTCGTAGCGAGTCTTGCAGTAATAAACCCGTAGGCCACAGAGAGCCACTCCAACCTAGCTCTGCGCACACTATTTTATTTACTTTAAAAACAATTGTATTGTTTTCGTGACGCGGGCCGCATGCCCTTTCTGATAAAGTGAAACTCGTACAATTCATGCGTCAAGTTCGTTTACGTAAAGTAACGTTTTCACAATCTTTATAAAACACTCAACTTTTGTGACCTTTTGTTGATAATGTTTGAGCTTTTTCAAGTATTTCTTGCGTAGATGGATGTTAAAATTTTACATTATAACGTTTACATTGTAACGTAAGTTACAATGGACTGACCCACTTTCTGATGTTAGTCTTTGTCAATGTTTGTGGTACCAGAAATGTACTTCTTTCTTGGCAGGCAGTTCTTTGATGGTACCTTGGTGTTTTGTGGTACATATTTTATGCGGCTCAGGTTTCTGAATAAAAAAATACAACTTCTGATAGTGTCCGAATTTTTTTTATTAAATAATACACTCGCATCGCATTTACATATAAAGCAAAATAAAATATTAACGAGCTGACAACAACTCTTATTGTTAAGTTCAATCCGTATGTAATTACGAAAATAATGCAAATATTTTTTCGTAACAAAGAGAATATTGTTTGTGCATCCGCTCGGCCATCCCATAATGAAGCCGTATGCCATACAGAGCCACTCCGTGATCATTACGCACAAACAAGCCCTCATTTTCCTTTCCTACTGTACATCTGTTTTACAGATCCACGCAGATGGCCACTATTACCTAGTTTTCTTTGATATAGTTCTCATGTTGAGTTTCCGCTTTTATAATGTTGCTAACTCTAAAACAGACATCTCTTGATAAATGTTAAAAACCTCTTTAAAATCAAAATCAAATCTGATCAACAACCTAAATTAGAAGCATATGGAGAAGAAGAAATAAAAATACTAGAGCTATAAAAGGAACATTAAAAATGTAGATAATTATTATCAATCTCCCGAAGGACTCTCGACCGCGCCCGTGTTGCCTGAGGTTACCACTCAATGTAGCCCGTGCCACGCCTAAAGAAGCATTAATATTGCGCAGGCGCCGCCCTACATAAAGAAAACCATAACCATAACTTGTAGCAATGCCACGCGATGTGTTAAGATTAATTAATAATTTATCGGAAATCTCTGTTTCTTTCTGAGCCTGAAATGCGTTGACGGCGTCAGTGAATTTTTATATAATATAATATAATAATGTTTGCAGAGGCGGCGACCGCCGTGAAAGATCCACACTGCGTTTTTGTAGACAATTAACAAAAAACACAAGCGTATTTTTACATCTGACCGATAAAACATTTCTTGTTGCATTATTATATTGATAAACAAACACAATATAGTGAAATAGATTTTATTAGATTAAAAACAATTTATTTAACAATTAGAGAAAAAAAAATCAAATATGCGTAAATTAAAAATAAAACAAACAAAAAGAATAAAATTGCTGCAATATGCTCACATGTATCCAGTTGTCGTGGTCTGGAAAATGATGTTGACGCTGATTTTTACTGACTCCAGTCAGTAAGTCACGGACTACAGTTTTTCTTATTTTACTGATACAGATTTGTGTGAAGTGAGAGGGGAGGTAGCAGGGGGGATATGGCGCTGCTGAGGCCCGTCATGGAGTCTTTTATTCCTAGGCATGCGTTTTCAATTTTTCTTGTAAGAACAATATAATTATGTATAAAGCAATGCTACAAGCATTGCTAAAAAGCTAAAAAGCTGAAAGTCTGAATAATTTCATACTTTATGTACATGTATTGTTATGTTATTATTTTCCTTTTGTCATAATTTATAGTATAATCATTAATAAATGTTCTCAAGTAATCCTCAAGATATCCTTAGAGAAGTCCTAAAGACAAGCATTGCGAAAGATCGCGTTCAGTCATATTTGATTCGCGTTTCGAAATTTTCTGTTTACTTTTTAATGAGTTTTGACGATTCCACGACTTCGTGTGATTTGAAACCAATCAAACTTTTTCCTGTTAGCCCGCAGTTTTATAAAGTAACAGGATATTGCGAAATGATATTATTAGGTAATTTTTAAAGACAATTTAGAAAAATTTTATATATTCATGCTTTAAAAGAATAATGTCTCAGATAGCACATAAAATTGTGACTGTGTTTTATGCTTCGAATGTCTTAATCCAACGAATTAAATTGCGATAAAATATTATACCCGGAATATGTAAAAATCTCTTGTTCAGTTCAGATCTCTTGTTACAGATCCCTCTGGAGCCATCCTTAACTAAAGTAGGTAATTACTTAATTAATAATGAAATTAATATAGTAAATACTACTGTTGTGATTATACTCAATAACATCTAGGCATTTAATTACTTGTGACTCATTACAACATTGGTTAATTTGTATTCAATAAAAATACCAGTATCCATAGTGCATTAATTTTCCAACAATTTTTTCTGATTTGGGCCTCCGAAACAAGAAAGATTCTTGTGGCTTGCAGCCATAAATGAGTTGTAGCATAAATATAAGTAGATGAGAGGGCGCCCTTCTCAAATATCTTCAAAATTAGCTGAAGACCACATCCTATTCGAAATAAATTGAATACGAAAAAAAACTCTAGACACCTTTTTATAAAACAAATAAAGAAATCTAAGTAATCGCTAGAAATCCAATCCGTTAGAAATAACAAAACTAAAAATACAGAGTGCAATGCAGGAGCCTTTTCGATTTCCATTGCCAATGCCGGGTATCCTGTGTCGATGACGTTAGACGGCCATTGTGCTCACGTACTGGCGTTAGCCGCATGTGACAGTGTAGTGTGACATATTGACATGTAAAGAGCAATGGGTATGGTGCCTCTGCGCCGTGACGTCACACACGTAGGCGATTTGATCAGTTCGTCCTATCCGCAACTCTGCAGTACATTTGCGATTACCTTTGGATTACATTGCAAGCTTATAACCTCGTCCAATAGATACTGATAAAATAAGTACGTTCTTACCTACTTGAAAGGATATTATCAAAAAAGTCAAAGTCAAAGTCTAAATATTTTATTCATATAGGTATCACTGATACACTTATGCACGTCATTTTTTGGCTTTTCGGAAAGGTGCTTTGTCGTAGAGGAGAAGAAAAGCCTAAAGAAACTCCTCAGCACATCTTTTAAAAAAATATTACAAAAAAATATAATTATATTATTATTAAATTATTTACTATTCTGAGCGGAGCTGGTTACAGAGCTGGTCATTTCCATGCGTCTTTATCATTTAAGTACTCGTCTACACTATAATATCTCTTGCCTAACAATTTAATTAAATCAATCAATTAAAATAAAAAGTAAACCGGTTTGTGTACAAACAGAAACGTGATTCTGTTATATTTAGATACCTTTTATTAATTACTGATAGATAATTTCGACTGCAGAGGTCTTTAGTTTTATTATGTTGGTTATCCGCATAAACTACTTGCACGGTTTTCCGACTTCAAAATTTGATTCCGATTTTAAACATCCCCCATTCCATACTAAAAAGCCTCCTGGGTTGCGAAGAGCGGGGGAATTGAGTCCAGCTTTAGTTCGGTAATGTATTAAAGCTCAAACAGTTTTAAAAACTTTATTCTATCGACATCATCCATACCATTAATGGCAAATAACCACTGCTGTGTAATACCACCAATAGCATGTCCATTTCAGTCAGCCTTTGTGATGTCCCCGTATTGAAAGCCTTGCGGTTGCTAAAATAATTATACTCAATTAGCTCCATTAAATTAAAATGTTTAAAATTTTAGTTCGAAATTTTCGGACTGTCACTTAATTAAATGATATTAAGCCGAAGGTAAGATTTAATTTAATTTTAAACGCTGTCGGATAACAACTTTCAAAAGCAGTGGTTATTTTTAAAGTGAAAACTTATTGGGAATTTTTGAGGTGGGATAAAACCAATCAGCTCGCAACACCGTAATCATTTTTATCGACACCTACCTATAGCGCCATCTCTAAGAGAAGTACAGCACTATATTTACTTAATTTACAGCTCATATTAATATCAAGATTGTAGTTTATTTATACTACACGAGGCGTTGGCAGCCATTCACTAAAAATGTAATGAATAAAGTAAAAAACGCCAATTTTAATGTATTTGCTGCACAATAAAATATTTCCTGACGATTCAAGAAATACACACGTAATTGTTCAAGTTTTCACTTCTGTCGACACTCGCGGAGTGTCTTTTTTAAATATAAAGCACTTAAAATGGACTTTACTAAAACCACAAAATATTAAATGAATAGATATAAATTATAGTTATAATATCATAATAAAATTAGAGAGGTTTCCATAATTCCTATACTTAATCTAACATCTTTCGCATTATTATCTTAAAATCTGCACTTATGTACCATCTCCACTTACGTCGATTATTTCCTTAAAAAATCGATCTAAACGCATTCAAAGGTGGTATGTTATTGGTAACACTTAACATTTTTCGCAAACATTTAATCAACATTAAACTACGAGTATTTTCTCCGTATGTGTGGCTTTATCAACAAGCCATTATTACAATTCTATAGACAAATCAACAACGTAGCCGTAGTTACGATCACTTTGTCAACGAGCTTCTTGAACACAATTCCAGAAAATAGTCAATTAGCATAAAGTAGTAGGTAAATTTAATAAGCGTAAAACCGTTAAAACAAGCTATAAGAACTAAAGAGCACATCTTATAAAGTCCACAGACAAAATAACGATTATGCGAGAAGCCGGAACCTCCGGCCGGTTAACTTTGTAAGCCCGCCGCAATTACTTCTAGCGGCGCTTAATAAGAATACCTACAGATGGAAATATTCCGACCCCCTTAGGGTTCCCTTGGCAAATTGTAACTTCAGGAGTTCAGGATACTAGAGTAACTCGCTCGCACAGAAATGGAATCTACTTGTCGGACGCGATGTTTACATTTGATTTACTCGAATCGGTCTCTTTTCGCGTGAACCATGGCCAAGAGCCACTATCCATTTGAGAAAAAAAATATTCAGTCAATATTGTATAATGTTTGGATACCTGCCTTCATTAATATTATAATACAAAAATAATTATATAATTAACATAAACTAAATTCAAGCATCCGCATAAAAGTAAACTAAACTGAAATTGCTTTATTTAAATAAATATATTTTTTTTATATAATTATGTAACTGAATTGCATTACATCTTAACATCTGATGTAAAACAAACGTAATATAACATTTACCTGAAGCCCGTTACCTTTAACTTTTTCAATTGTTTATTTATTTAGTCTTTATTGCACCATACAAATGTATAAGAACAAAAGACGGACTTATTGCTAAAAGCATTCTCTGCCAATCGATGACTGTCAATTATGACTTACATTGTAAACATTACGGAACGTGTGCCGGTATGCGGACACTCTGCCTCTTTTTGAGAATTCCCATCGCAATGGTTGCGCATTCACCTGTTTAAATGAACTTGCACACGTTTCCCGCTTAATCCTCCCGATAAAGGTTATCGTGCGTACAGTATTGTTACTGCTTTATCGTAAATACTGGCAGCTATCCGGGTTTGTTTTTAATAAACTGCAGCGCGGCTGTAGCCATCCGTTTATCTTTACTTTAGTCCCAGTGTTTGGCTTTACAACTATGAAGTATAAATATTCATTTGTTTTATATGAAATGTTCTAAATATTTTCCTTACTTTGCAATTACTGATATCGTTGTTGTCTTGCTGTAAATTGTGTAATACCTTCCAAAAAAGAGGAAATTAAAAGAGAAAAATTTACCTACTAACAAAATATCAGTAGATTATTCTTAATTAAATCCTACGCTAAAATTGTTTAAATTAGTGGAAATGTTTATGGTGCGCGAAAATTCTCTTGTACCGAGTACGAAGACGCACTGATTGGCGACTTGGCGTCCCTCGGCCTCTAACGAGCTAGTCGCCTCGCCCTTTGTATCGGTGCCACAACCTAGAGATCCTATCGCTTAACTATTCCTTGAAGGGATCATTGAAATGTATATTATTCTCTATTTAAGCGCCTAACTCAGTTTGAAATACAAATCTTATACAAACTGGTGTTATAATTACTAAGATAAAATTTTCTTCGAAGATTGTACCGTCTTTTTAAATGGCTGTTTGGTTGTGTTTTAGATATAATTAAAGTTCATTTTATGTTTGTATGGAAGATCAAAACTCAAGGCTGATATAAGAACCACTCTATTTTCATATAGTTTTGTGGCTCTGTTTTGGATACTCATTATATAAATGGACCTTCATTCCCTTTTCGTTGTATACGTCTAATTTTCCACGAATTAAAATAAATATATTCTACTCGGAGAGAATGTTTATAGGTGCTTATTAACTGCTAAAACTAAGAATACAGGTACACTTTGGAGAAACATACAAACTTCACTTCACGTTATAAGACTTAAGCAATTAAATTAAAATGATGAATACTACTGGGAAAATAACGATTTTCCTCACAAACTTAAAGTTCATGTTCTATTGGAATAGAATTTATCAAATATCTGTTTTTAATTATTTACCTAAATAAAGTTATAACAATCAATAAATTACCAACTTTGACAAATAGCAAATAATTAGGACCACTAAAAATATCGCTAAAATATATGTAAAAATCGTCAACTGTATACCTTTTATATTTGGGGAGTTCCCTCAATTCATCATGGAATTACATTTAATTACTTCGAACTTACTCCATAGCAGAAATATAACAAGTAAAGTATGTACATATAAAGTACATTCATAAACATCTATACTAATATTATAAATGCGAAAGTAACTCTGTCTGCTACTCAATAACGCCTAAACCACTGAACCGATTTTGATGAAATTTGATACAGACATATAATTGAGCTCGGGAATGAACATAGAATACTTTTTATCCCGGAAAATAGACCTGTTCCTGAGGGATAACTCTTCCACGCCAAAACCACTGAACCGATTTTGATGAAATTTGGTACAAATATAGAATTAAGCTTGCGCAAGGACATAGGATACTTTTTATCCCGGAAAATAGACCTGTTCCTGAGGGATAGCTCTTTCAAGCCACTAAACCGATTTTGATAAAATTTGGTACAGATATAGAATTGAGCTCGGGAATGGACAAAGGATACTTTTTATCCCGGAAAATGGACCTGTTCCTGTGGGATAACTCTTTCAAGCCATTAAACCGATTTTGATGAAATTTAGTACAGATATAAAATTGAGCTCGGGAAAGGACATAGGATACTATTTATCCCGGAAAATAGACCTGTTCCCGAGGGATAACTTTTTCAAGCCACTTAACCAATTTTGATGAAATTCAGTACAGATATAGAATTGAGCTCGGGAATGGACAAAGGATACTTTTTATCCCGGAAAATAGACCTGTTCCTGAGGGATAACTCTTTCAAACCACTAAACCGATTTTGATGAAATTTAGTAAAGATATAGAATTGAGCTCAGGAAAGGACATGGGATACTTTTTATCCCGGAAGATAGACCTGTTCCTGAGGGATAAATTTTTCAAGCCACTAAACCGATTTTGATGAAATTTAGTAAAGATATAGAATTGAGCTCAGGAAAGGACATGGGATACTTTTTATCCCGGAAGATAGACCTGTTCCTGAGGGATAACTTTTTCAAGCCACTAAACCGATTTAGATGAAATTCAGTACAGATATAGAATTGATCTCGGAAAAGGACATAGGAAACTTTTTATCCTGGAAAATAGACCTGTTCCTGAGGGATAACTCTTTCAAGCCACTAAACTGATTTTGATGAAATTTAGTACAGATATAGAATTGAGCTCGGGAAAGGACATAGGATACTTTTTATCCCGGAAAATAGACCTGTTCCTGAGGGATAACTCTTTCAAGCCACTAAACCGATTTTGATGAAATTCAGTACAGATATAGAATTGAGCTCGGGAAAGGACATGGGATACTTTTTATCCCGGAAGATAGACCTGTTCCTGAGGGATAACTCTTTCAAGCCACTAAACTGATTTTGATGAAATTCAGTACAGATATAGAATTGAGCTCGGGAAAGGACAAAGGATACTTTTTATCCCGGAAAATAGACATGTTCCTGAGGGATAACTCTTCCACGCTAAAACCACTGAACCGATTTTGATGAAATTTGGTACAGATATAGAATTGATCTCGGAAAAGGACATAGGATACTTTTTATCCTGGAAAATAGACCTGTTCCTGAGGGATAACCCTTTCAAGCCACTAAACTGATTTTGATGAAATTTAGTACAGATATAGAATTGAGCTCGGGAAAGGACATAGGATACTTTTTATCCCGGAAAATAGACCTGTTCCTGAGGGATAACTCTTTCAAGCCACTAAACCGATTTTGATGAAATTCAGTACAGATATAGAATTGAGCTCGGGAAAAAACATAGGATACTTTTTATCCCGGAAGATAGACCTGTTCCTGAGGGATAACTCTTTCAAGCCACTAAACTGATTTTGATGAAATTCAGTACAGATATAGAATTGAGCTCGGGAAAGGACAAAGGATTGTAACGAGGTGTAATTCCTCGTTCAATATTCCTTGGCTGGCAGATGCATTTTTCTTTTAAATTTTTAAATCTTGACAGTTCGGTTTGTTTACAAAAATGCATCTGTCAGCTGGGCTTCCACCAAGGTGGGAGGATTCTGTAAAAAGACATTTTCATTATTAATCGATAATAATGTTTATTGTTAAATCTTAGCCATTGTATATTCGTGCTGCAATTCTAATTACCTACTCAAGAATATAATTGTATAATGTACAAATTTGAAATATATTATTTCATTTGATATACCTACCCTGCCCTGAGAGATTACTTGTGAAGGATCTACACCCTTGCAGGATACTTTTTAACCCGGAAAATAGACCTGTTCCTGAGGGATAATTCTTCTAGCCACTGAACCGATTTTGATGAAATTTAGTACAGATATAGAATTGAGCTCGGGAAAGGACATAGGATACTTTTTATTCCGGAAAATAGACCTGTTCCTGAGGGATAACTCTTTCAAGCCACTAAACCAATTTTGATGAAATTCAGTACAGATATAGAATTGAACTCGGGAAAGGACATAGGATACTTTATATCCCAGAAAACAGACCTGTTCCTGAGGGATAAGGTCAAATTTTGCTATATGTAGTGTATAGATTCGTTATTTATGAAGCGATTTTTATGACTCTTTTTAGGGTTCCGAAGTCAAAACAGAATTCTCATAGTTTCATCATGCCCTTCATCGTCCTTCCGTCCATCCGTCCATCCGTAGCATAGCGCAGAGGCCCTTAGTGCTAGAAAGCTGTAATTTAGCAAGGATATACATGTTTATTGAAACTTTAAACTGGTAGAATAATATTTTTTTAAATATGTTTTTAGGATACCTCTCCTAGAGGTAATATGGGGATAATTTTTTTCCGTCACGCACCCCATAGTGGTAAAGGTCTCTCAAAAATAATATGGGCCTGCTAAGTCCATTTTTCGATTGAGGGGTCTCTTGGCGAAATATTCGTAAGTGTTGGACACGTAAAAAAATTCATGGCAATAGCATTAACATGAATTCAAAAGGAAAACTATCATGGCTATATTAGCATACGTAGGTATTGAGTTCTATAACTTAGAACTTCGGAACCCTATATTACAAGTGACCTGACACGCTATTAGCCGGTTTTTTAACCAACTTCAAAAAAGTAGCAGGTTCTCAGTTCGACTCTTATAAACAAAAATTAACTTTAACATAATTTGAAAAATCAATCTTTAAAGGGTTAATTCAGGGAATGTTTATACGAAACTTCGTCATTTTTAGGGTTCTGAAGTAAAATCGGAACCCTAATAGCTACGTCATATCCGTCAGTCAGTCTGTCCGTCTGTCCAAAACAAAGCGCCGAGACCCTTAGTGCTAGAAAGCTATAATTTGGCATTGTAGGGTTCCGTTTGCGAAATATTTGGCTTGAAAGTGCTAATTTTGGGTACCCAAGTCAAGTCAAGTGTCCCCCCTAACGGCTAAACGGTTGGAGTTGGACAAGTGAAAAAATTCTCAAAAATAGGTTATACGATGAATTTATAAGGAAAACTATCAAGTCTATGTTAGCATAAGTAGTTAATGAGTAATAGTCAATAAACTTACTACTTTGGAACCCTATATTGCACGTGGCCTGACACGCACTTGCCCGGTTTTTTAAGTTAAAACTGTGAAAGTTGGTAGTTAGTATGTAATCTTACATAAGACAAAAATAACTGTAACATGATTGTTTGGTAATACATTCCCTAAGGGCTAAAACTAGAGGTTGTAAGTTTAGAGTAAGTTTGGGGTAAGAAGTTGTAAAACGAACAGATGAGTCACCTCATGGTAAGTGGTCACTTTCGCCAATGAACATTAGCAACGCTAAAGGAATCACTGATTTGCTGCTGCCCAAAAAGAAAAGAAAAATATGTTTTTTGTGTATTCTGTAAAATTACAATGTAAATTTAAAATTCAAAAACTCTCAGGCCCTGACTTAGATAAACCTCTAAATTCTAAAAAGTTCAATTATGTTGAGACCTTTCCTATGGGTGGGTCATTAATGGCTCACTACTGAGCACTCACTCTTGAGGACGCCTAGAGCATACTCCACCACTTTGCTCCAGTGTGGATTGATGGAGGGATTAGAAATTAACCCAAGTGTCGGAAGTCATTACGCCGGGCGAGGACCTTCAATATGTCATAACGACTGTTATCTTACGACAACAACCGGGACCGACAGCTTTACCTGCCGTCCGAAGCTCGGAGAGCTCAAGAATTTTTTGCCACTAGCGGTCACCTATCCAACTACCGACCGCGCTCGCTATTGTTTAACTTCATCGATTACTATTAGAACCGACACAAGCCGCTGCGCCCGGCCTATGAATGCTTCTCCCGATGGGTAATTAATGGGTTCTAAGAACATGTCACTTTTGCTGTAATTTTGGTGAAGAGTTTAGTATCTTGCTGACTACCAATCACGCTACAATATCAGATCGTAGTTATCATTTCATTATCAACACTAAAGATTTGTTTAATATTTTACTCATTTACGTAATACGATATATGTACTAAGTATAGGTGTTTTAGCTTCAACCCATAATGGACTATTACAAGGCACGGGTCTCCTCTCTTCATAGTATGGACAAGTTTGCTGTCAATTTATGAAAAACATGTTTTATAATGAAGGGATCTTTATTTTCGGCGTACGAAGTCGCGGGTAACAGCTAGTACTTAATAAAGGAAAGGTATAAGTAATAGGTATAATAATTTGATAAAATAAAACCGAGCGACGTGATTTACGTTTGTACTGTCGTATTTTGCAGAAGAGGATGAACAAACAATACCTTAAAAGCCTGCCGTGTTTCATATTAGAATGTCAAAGGTATTGTAATACTGTTGCCTAGTATTGATGCGACTGCGACAATATTATGAACAAGTATTTTCAGGAAAGTGGCTGGTTCCACCACCAAAGAGGAAATATTTAATGATGATTTAATGCCTTAATGAATAAATTGCCTGGTATTTCAAAATACCTCTCTGCATCAAAGGTTTAGAAACTACGTTAGTTTATAATATTACGTGTTAACCGTGAAGATAGTAAAGGTTTAATAAATTGCACTACCTTTAATAATTTAACTCGAGCGCTATCCGCCTTTTGTTAAGAAGTTGTGTAAGTGAAAAGGGGTTGTATTTTCATAATTACATTGGAAAACAGTTTTATTCTCTCTACTGTTTCCATTAAAAATGAAATAAAAGGTAATTAAAAATTACATTACATTTTAAGTAGATGCAATTAGCAATGCAATATTTTTTTTTTTTTTTTTTTCACTTTATTTGGGTCAACCAACAGTACACGACAATGTAATAGTACACATGTAAACTACATAGTTTTAATATATCGCTAACCAGCATCGTTAACCACAGCTTACTTAATATAATAAAATAAAGGTGGTCACATCAGTAATTAATTACAGTAAGTTAGGTGAATTTATTCTATTTACACTTTAAGTTATCCATTAGTAGTCTTTTAAACCTGCCAGGACATACTGCAAACATATCTATATTGTTGAAATTATTATTATAAGATACCACTAACCGATATAAAGGGGAACGTTTGCCAGCATTAGTGCGGCAACTTGTAGTAGCAAATAGTTTAGTAGGATGACGGCAATGTGTCCTGGTAGGCACATTATAACATATTTTATTTATTAGAGGAGTACAATCATATCTGTTATGACATAAATCATATAATAACATGCCTTCTAATTGAGTACGTCTATTTTTCAAGGTTATGAGTTTATATTCCAAGAAAACCATCAAGGGAATAAAGTTTTATTTGAGTTTACTTTTGGATTTTATATCTACGCTTTTAATTTCAATTAATTAAATTGTTTCTACATGAAAATTTGCTGCAACGCTGATTTAATGTTTAATTACTCGTATATCCTCATGCTTCGACTAAAAGCAACGTCCTTGATTCTGTTAAAAATCATTACTATTATATTATTAGCAAAAAAAAATATTATTAAAATCAACATTATTATTAGTCATTCGCCACTTACCATCAGGTGGGTTGTTGTCAAGCACTAACTTATTTCATGTAAAAAAATACTCTCTTTAGCTGCTGATAGTACAATGCGCCCCTTAAGGATGTTGCCGCACGCGGCGAAGGAGTGGGATGAAATGAGGCGTGGTGGGTACCGCGCGGCGTAACAACCGGAAGTAATGTCAAAGCTTTCATTGTTTCCGCCGGCGCGCGCGCCGCTTCACCAACTAAATGAACATTCTTTCCGCGCATTGTACTGATTTTAATTGAATGGAAGTTATGGACCGTAGACAACATGCTCGCTTCTGTGACAATAGACAGCCGTGTACAGCTTTTAACTCGAATTGCTGGGTAGTCTTGTTATAAATGTTAAGTTAACCCTGTAACTTAGTAAGGCTTAGTAATTGTATCAGGGGAACATTTTAGTGCTAAAAAAGTATTCTTCCTAATCTGATTGTGTCATGTGTGAGACTGTTACCTGCTGAGAGCTCCATGACAAGTTTTCAAAGTAAATGGAGAGGCATCGAGATCTTGTATGAGTTATAGCGCCAACGGGTTCGAGCCAAGGGACCACAAGTCCATAGTTGGACTTTTCGCCCCAGCATGGTGATACATTACTCCATCAAGCCTTTCCGGAATTGTACATAAATCCTGTAATTAATTTTTACATGTAAATAGGGTTTTCAGAAGTTAGCTCAGTTAAAATATTTATTCCGTTCTCCGCTATTTTTTTAGTTGCTCACTTGGCTATCAAACAAGCCTGTATTGCATTTTTTTAAATCTGCATTTAACAGATAAGCTTTTAAAGTTCTATTCCATACTTGCCCGGGACATTTTTTTTTCAACCACCTCGCGTCAAAGTTGTGTCGAAGAAAATCAAAAACAAAAATATCCAAAGTAGTCGGTCGCTATTTTCTCAGCTTTCCCAAATAATGACTTACATACTGATGATTGTAAAGCAACTATTTGAGAGCTCCAAGAAAAAAAAATGAAAATTAAAACTACTCCTTTGTGGACTCAACAAGAAAAAGTAAGATAAAGGTTTTAAAAAAAGGTGAAAATCTCGAAAACGGTAATTTATTGACATAAAGGCCCACTTTCAAGCTATCTGCCCTCTACTGTTGAGCTACATTACTTACGAGACACCCTATGCATGTGTAAAATATATTATATTACAACAAATATTACATCAACCTCATTGAGAAGTAAACAGCAGTACCTTAGAATGAACTTACATCCTCGTAAATGTATAGAAATTTACCCCATCTGAAGTAACTGCAAGATGAACGTTGCTTGTAAAAATTATTAGTGAAAATTATCTATTTATTGTATAAGTCGACCCAATTCAGTCTCGAACTCCGCTATTACCCGGGACCCTTCGACAGCACAATAAAAATGATTTATAGACCGTCGAGATCGTCCGCTCAAGAATATAATACGATTTTATTTATTGCGAGCGAAACTGATAATAAACATCTGGTGGCACTGATTTATTTTCAAGCATGTTGATATAGAGAAGATTTTTAAATATTTTGAATAGATAATGAAGTATGATATTACAATGCTAATCTAATACCTATATCCCTCTTATAGGCATTTGTCGAAGTCTGGCTTCGTAACTTAGTTTAGATTTGATTTATTTCATTCATTTCATGAAGTTAATCCGGGAAATTAATTCCAAACTTTTAGAATGTTATGGATATAAAATTATGTAGACTTTACATTTTATATGATGTTGGAGAAGTGGATGGTTCGGAAAATTCGGAAGCACAGTGGGCGTTTACATAATTTTAGTCAGAAACTAAATAACACACAGGTTTTTACACTCCCTACAACATGACTCTCAACAGATTATTATGTGACTTGAATAAAATAACCAATCACTAATGAACGCGGTGAAGTCGGATTTACAGTGCGGTACCGGATTTACACTCGGATTTACATTTAGGATAACCAACAATTATTCACACGGTGCGTTCCGCTCAGTCCACAGGTTTTCCAAAAAGAGTCCCCGTTGGTGGCTGATAAGTCAATCACTCTCCTCTGTTATCTCACTATCGCGTGTACTCCAAAATGGCAGTAGAGCATTTGCATGTGCTGCCATCTTCAATATCCGATCACACCCAAGCTTGTTCCGACTTGACGTTCCATTTTACGATCTCCAACATATATTGTATATATCATACTAACTGACCCGGCAGACGTTGTTCTGCAACATGTTTCATATTTATACTATAGCGTCCCCTTCGGTTCCGGTAGATGACGGTATTGGTACACAGCTGACTATAAAAATAACTGCTTTTGATAAGTTCTACTTCTTCTTAGTCGGTGTCTTCATTGTTGAAGGTCGTGTCTAGTTTGAAATGTTGGTCACTCGGTGCACTGTGCTTCTCCACGATGTTCTGTCCTGGGCGGTCTTTAGAGCTTGGGTTATCGGCAGGCCTGTGAGGGTCTTTACTAGGTCGGACCAGCGGGTAGGTGAGACAGCGGGTAGAGAAATCGACATTGGCAACTACCGTCAACATTTATAAGTTGTCACGGTCCTTTCGAGCGATATTTCCAAAATATTTGAGAATCCTCTGAGAGCAAATAGTAGACAGTCTTATGGTTATTTTAAGCTCCTTTAGTACAGATACATTCGTCCGGCATGCAGTCCATGGGATACTCAACATCCACTTCCAACACCACATCTCAAACGCGTCTATTTTGTCCCTTTCTTTCTTTCTAATTATCCAAGATTCGACGCCATAAAATAAGTTTGAGAATACCAACATACGCACCAGCCTCACTTTGGTTTTGCGGGATATGTTTTTGATACCATCACTGAAGCTTTTATTGTGTCAAAATTCGAGCTCAATCGGTGAAGAACTTTTCAAGGTTTTGAAGCGTACACATACCAATTTAACATTTTTATATACGAGTACAATATGTATTAGGTACAAATATGATTTTTTATTATACGTTTTTATTTCCATATACATTTCAAGTCATTAATGAATATAAAGATGACGTTCAAGAACACAGAGCGAATGAGAAACATAATTTAACACTAAATGAATAAGAATTCGTGGCTTAGCCAGATCGCGGCGCTCGGAGCATTAGTGCCGTAGCTACGGCATTATTATCGGCCACATATTTGCGGTGCGGCGCGGCGGCGATGCCCAACTCGCTACTGAACAAACTAATCTGAAAATTACAAGCGGCCATAACTCGCCAGCCACAGCAAGTCGAGTGGCAAACTGGCCCTAATGTTAACAAACGCAATGTTTATAAGCGCCACTAGCGATACTTATTTCGTTCGCGATAAACACTACGAGAGTGTAAAGATAAACAAAACGTTACGCGAATGTCAACAATTTGTTGCCACTGACAGTTAATTGAAACCGAAGCCTCCAGCTCTGTTTTAAATGTATCGAAATTGTTATTGTTCTCCACTTTTTACTGTAGAAAATTTCAATTAAATGTAAACAGTAAAAATGTATACTGGCACAGAGAAACTACAAAAGGTAATAACGAAAAATGTTTAATCTAGTTAATTAGGTATTGAACATTTTCTGTTTTTTAATAAAAACGTTACGAGTAACATGTTTGACAAAAATTACTGACGTACTTAATTGTCAGTTTCTTATCTTTTACTTACTGCTCTTCAAACATTTCATATTTTATATCATATAATCATATATAATATGTATAATATCAAGACCTACCAATAAAGATTTACTATTCAAAAATAACATGATTATGAGATTTTGGCACTATATTATTATGTAGGTATTGTGCCTTCCAAATTGTGATTTACAATACGCAGTGGACAGTATTATTTTAAACCTTTATAAAGACAAATCCTGCATCTTACCAACATCATAAATATGACATTTTGTTTGTGAGGATGTAGATATAGACGTTTCTTACTCTTTCAGGCAAAAACCAATGAATACATTTTCATGAAATTTTGCACACAGTTAGACCATAATTTGGAATAACATAGGGTAATTATTATTCCAGAAGACGCAGGAAAACCGTGAGCTAGGCTCTAGTTTTTAAATATAATTAAAACTACAATTCCATAGCTCGATTTAAAGATAGAACTCATGGACTGGTAAAAGCCTAAAAACTATCTGCATCACGTAACATAATAAAAATATAACGAAAACTTATAAATTAATTGGTAGACGTGTATAAGACTATTACGTAGATTATTATTACCTAGTCGGTTCATTTCCTCATAAAATATTTACCTAATAAAATCCGATAAACGTTCCCACAAAGCAGAAAATCCTTAGCGGTGAGGTCGAGACATTAATTTCAAGCAAGCAATAAAGGGACACCGAGATGTCTTCACAACGGTGCGGCAAGGCCCGCGCGGTGACGCTCTTAAACGCGCTCTATAAATTTCTCAATAAAAACTTCCAGTTCTTAAACAGTTTTTGAAAAGAAAACCCTCCGTGGACCGACTACGACTCCTTATCCTCTAGAAAACGAGGACGCGACTTGTGCAGGTTCGTGGATGGCCCTAAATGGGATATAATATAGTTTGATATGCCTCCTTCCTTGTAATCCGGCCGTACAAAACGATTACCTAACCCCTTTCCATAAGGCTCGGAGTTAAACATCTGACGTCTTCTAAAATACAATTTTTGGCAATTGATTTAGGAGATTAATGCCGTGGTTTTAGCTTCGTGGTGCTATAAAATGTAAGCGAGCCCTATTAAATTAAATTTCGTGACATTATAACAGGCCGTTTTATTATGAATATATTGTACTTGACTTGAGCTAAAAATTACTTACTTTCTTATTTTATTAGCTACTTTATACCTATGAAATTATACTTAAATTGAAACGTTTGCATTATCTTTTAAATTATTTTTAAAGTGAAACTTTTATTACATCGTCTGAAACTTTTTGGTCTGTGTGTCGCATGTCGCGTGACGGTCGGCCGCGAAGTGGGGGTAAAGTGAAAGGCGCTCGACAGAGCAGCCGAGGCCAATAAGGCGGCGCCACGCCGA
The DNA here is from genome assembly GCA_963932265.1 of Thymelicus lineola. Taxonomy (NCBI): domain Eukaryota; kingdom Metazoa; phylum Arthropoda; class Insecta; order Lepidoptera; family Hesperiidae; genus Thymelicus; species Thymelicus lineola. The sequence goes on along the minus strand of OZ010687.1, from coordinate 7,532,501 downwards.
TGGTTCGCAGCTGACCGTGTAGTGTGTATATAGTCTATACAAATAGTCTATACTATAGACTATTACTCATTTGTGTCAGTGCTCCACGCTATTTGTTTGTTTTTATCAGTGTTTAATGTAAATGTTGCTATTTCTTGCTTTTGATAAACAACGACACAGCTAGCTAAAAACTGATCAACGAGGATGATGCCATTCTAGTACCCTAAATCGAATATTTATCCAAAAATTTTTAGTTAAATGCCAATACGAAAAAAAGTTTCACTTATACCTACCGTGGTCTCATAAAACCACACAATTCCTTTTTTCAATAATTATTTATTTATTCCATTTACGCCACATGATAACAAAATACTTTTTAAAATTAGTTAATAAATTTCATTTTGAAAATTTTAATGTTTGTATGCATGTAATTATGATATTTAAATACATGAATTATATTAAAAACAAAGAATAATATAGTAATATTGGGATAGTCGTTCTAAGTACCTAGTGTGAAAATATCAACACATAAGTCAAAATAATTTTAACTTTGATATGACAACAATTTTGTCCTCGCCATTCAATTTAATATTGTAAACCTCTACTGGATTTCAAACAATAAAGGGGTATTACTTGATGAAGGGAACTGATACAAATGTCGCTTACAACAAAGGCTAGATTAGACACGGCTGAGGCCGAGCTAAGTAGAGTGGAAAGCAATCGCAACAAGCTTGCACCTTGAAATAACATCGCACCATTAGATAAGTCGTGTTCATCCTCACGAAGAAAAGGGTTTGTTGGTTTAGAACCACCGCTTGGGAACCGCTGCGCTTTTCTTTCGATACAACAGTAGATACTTTGAGCTTTAAAAGAAATGTTACAAGACTGGCCTGAGGCTATTAAAGGCCTGAGTGGTTTTATGTATGGTCCCATTAACAAGTCACCAAAACGAGATTGTTAAAGCAATGTTAGAAAATTAGTTGGTTTTGTTAAAAATTATACAAAAATTGAGGGGTTTAAGAAATGTATTTAATTTTTTATGGAAATAGCCGACAAAAACCTGATGGTAAGTGGCTATCGGACATCAGTGATGCCTTTGAAGTCGGTGGCGTTGCCAGTCAACTCGATTGTTGGTTATATAAGAAAGTAGGAATAAAATTGTGACTTAACAATAGATAGGCAGAATTCCATTAAAAATGTCCATATTTCTACCAAAAAAAAACTCTATTTTTAAAATTCGTATCACGTTGAAATTCAGCTCCGATGCCTCGTTACACATACGTCAATCACACGACACTTGTATTCGCTGTAAACGATTATCCGCGAGCTTCTTTCATATCAGAAATATAAAATTTATTTTCTGAAACAAAGCGAGTACTGTCGAAAATTACTGGCCAGTGTGGCGCGGCGAACAATCGTTGTATAGTTTTCAGACAGGCTAGGCTATTTCTAATCGATTTCTATTGTGACCGTGCACACTCCAATCTACCGTAACATAAAAATTGCACTGATACCTTTAGGCTCCGGGCAATACGAATTTCTCTCTCAGCTCTATAATAGCCCATCGCTGAGCTTATTACCCCACGCCGTCTATTGAGAGCGGGTTTACAGGGAAATCCCAAATAGGTTGTACTCTCACTAAAGTTAATATAATTCAGTACTTTTCATCCGCTTTTATGATTGCAACCCTATCACGTTGGTTTTAACACGAACTAATGCTTGAACGCGTTCTGGGAGAATTTTTACTTCAACATATTGCATTCAAACTGTATTACATCTATTATCATTTTTGATAGCTTATGTTATAAAGTTATTTAAATACAATTTATAATACAATACAATATAGTCTATGTAGTTAAGAGCGTCAATAGGAATTTAATTAAAATTTGGTATTGCTTCCCTTATTAAATAAACGGCACATTCTTCGCGACCCTTCGAGAAACTTTTGTTCATAAAAAACTAGGAACCATTCAATTTAAGTTGTTTATAGACAAGTCTCGGACTTCGGTTGCAAACAACTTGTGACTTATTTAGTGTAGCAAATACTAATTAAAGTGCTTCTAAGTTGGGCAGCTGTTGCGGCGTCGCGGTAAGACGGCGTCACCTCGGTGGAAACTTTTATCCCAGAGACACAGGCCATTTACTTGCTAAGAAAATGGACTCCTCTATTGGCCACTTAACGAACCGTCGTACTTACTCTGTTATTATTGCAATTTACATAAGAAGACAAGGCTTTGTTGGCAATTACAGGATAATCCGCATTCTACATCTACACTCGACGTTATAGTAAGAAGTTTTACGATTTTACAACTTCAAAGGCATTGTGTAAACTTTATACTTATTTTTTGGGGGTCGATTTTACTAATCCTATGAATTCGTTGTTATAATAATAATAATATTATATTGCAAAAGCAGTCAATATATTGTTTAAATATCCCTTTAACATAACTTCCGTAGTTTTACTGATTCAGTTTCCGAATTGCAATTTAAAGTTTTTAACTATAATTTATTATAAGTAACCTTTAATAATACTCTCTACAAAATGTTTTAGTTAACAAAACCCTTTGACTGACTGAAAAATAACTACCACCTTTTTGGCTCCAGACACGACAAGGCACCAATTTATTCCCTAAACGTTTTCCTAACTAATAGTCCGGTTAGATGATAGGTAAAAAGAGCCACTATGAATTAAGACCGCCACAGACGTCCGGATACAATTACAGACGGCGATTACCGCTGACCGCATCCTCAGATATACGTTCTTACCCATAATGAAAGCTCTCTCATTATTGTAAGCCCCCGGCTGCACCTTCGCTACATATCTCACTTCTAACGCGGCTGCAGAAGACGTTTATTTATCTTTATAGATAAAAAATTGTCGTGATATTATAAAGGCTTTTAATAATAAAGTTGTATCATTTGCTGTAAGTACACTAATTTATAAACCGATACGGCAGTTGACCTTCATGTTCTTTTACACAATTTTATGAAACGGAACAACTGAATGAAGCCAATTATTTGGCCAAGTTGCATGATCGCGTTGGTGAAAGAGAAACTGTAATAAAAGTACGGGATCATCAAAAACTGAATGAGTTGAAACAAATGGTTTGATTGGTCTGCGACTTATCGGTTATGAGAAAATGAGACATGCGAGCATGCTCGGTTAACGTCTAAACCTACTCACACTGAAGTTGTTCCAAGCTTTGAATAGCCTTCTATCGGAATAATAACGTTATCTTCTCAGTCTGCAAAATATCCGCATATACCTGGATCAGACTTTAGTTTGTTGTTAACTAATACCATATAGCTTGACTAAAGTTTCACAAATACTCAATGATTTCAATAGCAATAAAATTTAATGTAGGATCTAAATGCAATAACTGTTTTCGATACTTGTTTCCAATTCAAGCAAGTGCTTCTGTGTAGATAAGATTAAGTTTTGATCAGTAGCGGATACGTGATTATGTTTGGGAGGTTTTCAACCATTGAGAAAAAGAAATTAACCTGATTAAAATTTTGTCACGGATAGACGTAGCTATATGATTTTGAGGAGCATGAGTGGGCTCACCTTGGGCACACTTATTATTTTGAATGAAGCGAAATTGCGAAATTTAGAGTGTTCTTCTGACTTGTGCAACACAAACAACTGTGTTTCAGTAAAAAATATTTGGCTAAATACATACCAGTACATACGTGAGCCGTTCGTTTGACTGAGTTTTTGTAGAAATGTTTGTATCAATATTTATTTACCAAGTATCAATTGAGCGGGTACCGAAAACAGGTAATGATTAGTTAGGCAGTAATATTTTTTGCAAGAGTGAATAACGTTACTTTCCTATTTTTTATGACGCGTGTTTGAAATTATTTATTAAATGAATGTCTACAAGTCAGACAGTTTTGCATAAAATTCTTAAAACGATGTTAGCAAGTATGGCCACAGTTAGCATACTAAAATTGGCGTGGCAATAATGGTACACGTTAAGCGATAACTCGGGTTGCGGTTTCTTCGACACATCAAAGGATTTTACTTCTGTTCGTCACATCTAACGATCTGAGTAATGCGTATTCCGGTGCAGTCGTTGACATTATCTTTAACGCTGATGTAGCAGAGGAAAATACAAAGACCCAGGGTTGTTACTTTGACCTCAAACGTTAAGATCTGATGAAAAATTGTAGTTTTGAAAGTGGTCGATGACGACAATTGATTTGATTCGATATTGCCTTAGGCCTTCTATCCACTCACGCAGGTTATACTCACGCTATCGTCAATTGTCGCTTGCTTGCATCTTGCGTAGTAAAAGTACGAAATCTGTCCACGGAACGGCATCATCGTGTATGCGTATTGCAAAACAAATGACTATAGCGTGCGGATGACGTGTGTCTAAGTGGACAGAAAGCCCTAAAGTTTGATTTCCCGCCCCGATTATTATATCCATGAAGCTGCCACCACGCAGGGAGTCGGGCTATCTATCTCCTCCTACAGGTGTCGTCTTCAAGTCGACTTTCGCCGATACTTAAAATATGGCATGTCATCTCCCCTGATCCGGTTACTCGTTTGTACAACGGGATTTGTTCCGCGATGTTTCAAAAATATTTGTGTACCTAAGCTTTATATAGTCTATAGAGTTCGGAAAATAAAATACCGTTACGTGGAATTTAGATAAATAAATATTAATAGAGGGTCAAGAATAAAATTAGCATATCAAACTTAAAAACAAAGTGATACAAATGTCAAGATAGACCCTAAATACCTTATTTATATCCTGTTAAAATAGACAAAAAAATAATAAACATTAATATTGATTTACTTGTAGGAGTCACATTCTGTTAACTAACCAAGTAAAATTGTAAGCGGTTTCATTTCATGCCATTTCTATTTGCTCGCACGGCTGTATTGTTTGCCTATTTAAATATGTGTAAAAGATTTCTCCCCTACAAAAAGGGTGATAAAAGCTTGCAATGTCAACACTGTACAAAAAGTAATCTCAACAGTTTTCCCTTTTCTTTTCTTCGTTCGAAGGACGCGACGCCTAAATTTTACCGAGGTTGTCTACGTAAGAAATATTTTTCCCTCCATATAAAAATACTCACAATTGATTTTTAGAGGCCCGCTTAAAGTTTGACAAATCGCTCTTTCCGTGACCTACAAACTTGAAGAAAAGCAAATTACTTAAATGTAATGAGTTTGCATCCAATTCGATCGATGACAACTATTATCAGTATTAAAATTAAACTGTAAAAGAAATTTAATGGAAATTAGTAGATAAAAATCTCAAATAATCTAGAAACTCGTCGAAACCACAAATATTTTTCTAAGCTGTGTACGAGACTAGTAAAGATAATTCTGTATGTGAAGGGTCAAGATTTTGAGCAGCAAAATCCCCCGGCACATATATCACAAATTGAAACTGAAATATACTAACACTGTTTCTGGAACCACCAACATATGGTCAAGGATGTCAGAATCTCTATACACACCCAATAGTTAATCTAAATTCATTAACACATGCGAAGCTTATTTCAATATTACCTTAAAGAGTTAACTATTAACGCCTGTTAATTAATTACTGTCTAGTAACTAACAGATTCTAAAACTGTATAGAGACAAACAGTATACCATTTAACAGACAAAGGTTATAATGCGTATAAGCCTCGCTCCCATCACCCTATTTGCTCTATTTATGGTAAACGTTTGCTCAACGGCATAAATTTAGCTGTAAGCTCCCCTATCTCGGTAAAGGATATTTATAATTTCACGACCCCGCAGCCTTGTTGAAAGTGAACCTATATCTAGAGCAAAGAACCCTCCCTATATTCGATTCTTCGCCAGGACAGACATTTATTTGACTTTTGAGTGCCATAGACACATTATAGATAACACACAAAGACTACAACACACACACCAAGACCGAGAACAGAAATAAACTCGTCTTTCAAATCACGGACGTGAAAATAACCCCGGACGTCATCTTGTCTAATCGAGAGTGACGCCGCCCGCTTACCATGTGTGCGTAATTTTTAGTGCCATCTGACGCGGTAATGGCGGCCGATTAATAACAGCATGGTGTCAATGTGTGCGTATTGGTATTACTATGGGTGCCTCACTGAATTTGTTGTTGACGTTCCGTCTGTTCTTTTTGTCCGTGTTTCAAATATCTTATTATCTTACTTATAACAACAGGTATCAAAGAAGCTAATTTCAGTGCAACCAAAGAAAAAATAGTTATAATAGTAGTGCAACTTTAAAGTTAAATTCTGATTAAATATAATATTCTACAATATCATGTTATCCGTAATCCGGTGTCTGGATAAAATTAGAGACTATTTCTTTACCAGAACATGAAGCAAGCGTACCAGAAGCAAGGCGTGGTACTTGAATAGAGGGATTTGTCGCGACACCTGCAAAAAGATTCCGTGTAAATACGAGTATCTCGCTGATAAAATTGTTGCCGTTTGAAGTCTTAACTTTATAAAAAGTATTTTATTATCTAATCCAATTATTATTATCCAATTATTATGTATTCTTTCGTCATCGATGTTTCCAGATGTTTTACCTTTCCAAAATGGCAGGAGGATCAAGAAATTGACGTGCAGAAGTGCATCAAGGGTTAGGTATAGGTATGAACTTATATGAACGATATTGAATTTAAATTGAACAGACTTTCAGCATTCACATGAATGTGTTTGGGTGTTCAAAAAATTTTGCTACCCTCGTGCGTCTTTAAGTATCTGTAAAACCCAAGAAAAGATACCACAACCGTATGCTATGCATGTACAAGAAGTTACAAAATTGTCTAGAGCACTTCCATAGAATTGAAGATCATGTTAAGTCGTCTTAGTTTTTTAAAGGGTCTTATCGGAAACATTATTGGTATAATCCATATCATATTAAAACGATTGTTTGGTAGGTATCAATTGTGTGCAATTGTGCGAAATAATGCGCTTAATGAACCATTAGATAATTATTAGATTACAGTACGTAATATAACAAATAATCCGTCAAACAATGCCAGCTGACGTGTGAACTGTGATGTATATGTGTATATGTTACCGACCGGCCAAACCCGATTTCCGGCCAAACTAATTTAGCCTAGGAAAAACTATAATAGTTTATCCTACTCTTGTCAGAATAAACTAGATCGGCCTAGGACAATCTAATTTGGACAAGAACATTCAAGTTTGTCCCGATACGATTAGGATAAACTAGGTGGTCATTAGTCTAAGGTTGGTGTATTACAGAGTATATTATAATATTAGCATGAACTAAACAGGTGTATGGTTTCTCAAGAAACCTAAAAAGTAGACGGCGAAGTAAAATATTCAATACAAATGTATGTACCCTCGATTAAATTACCATGAAATTTATCACGGCGCAATTAATCTTTAATGCAAATGCTTAAAAATAACTTTGGTATATCCAATTTAACTTTAATTTTCGAACCATAAATTCGGTTTAGCTCCCCGGAGCGATGGGATTGAGTCTGACTCTCCGCAAAATTGCACCGAGCATTTTTTGCCCTTCGCATTGTATGTAGTTAGATGTTTAAAATAAATATACTTAATTCTCTCTACCTCAACTCGACTACCTATTATTTTATCGTGATTTATTTCATTGCTGAGTTCCCAATTAGTGACATTTATATTCCTTATATACTGGTTTTTGTAAGGTAAATTTTATTGAAAGTCGAAGTCAACTCAGCTTTAGGCATGAAATACCGAAATAATGCAATGCTCAAGGAATACGGGGTGTCGTATGTCACACATGAGTTAACACTCCCTGGCTGCATTTACGTTGCGATTTACATAAATATGAATATGTCGTTGCATTGCGTCTCGTCTGTGCCGGCTAATAATCTGTGATTTTTCCGCACATCTGCTTCCTACGCGAGAACATTCTCGAGTCTATAAGGTGCAATCAATGGCAGCTACAGAGCGTGAAGATATCAGTTCTTTAAATTATCTCCTTGTAAATCCGATATTCACTGAGACGGTAATCTACGATCTCAATTCATGGTGAAGATTTTATCTGATAATCTTATTCAGAATTCTGTACTCCGAATTCATTGCGCAAATACACGCTCATTAAAAACAATTGAAGTGAATTATGATCATCATTTGCTAAAATCATACTAGTCTTCCACATTTCTCTTAGCATTCTCATATACCTTCTTCTAACTTTATGACAGTATCAAAGCGAACTTACTATGAAAGGTGTATTCTATTGTACAAAAATATCCTCCTCTATTCACAGTTTCTTACAAATTTAGATAACGACCCCGTGAACTCGTAATAGAGATTTGTTTTGGAAAAATTTCATCCGCAACAAGAACGAGTATACGAAATTGACGTCGCTTCTTATCCGATAAAAGTTTTGATTCATATTCTTTTGTGTGAACTGACATTATTACCCGAGCGAAAGAGTCCGTAAGGAGGCTAATGTTAAAACCAGTGTGTATACACTCATATAGGTATATTATGTCAGTAACTTCAGTAAGTTTATTCGCTTTCTATGTACCTATCCCCGAAAGTTTCGAGCTACTCGTAGGCTTTACGCTAATGATTCCCTAATCGATTTCTCTCAACTTTGATCGGTTTTTATGTTAACAACAAGCAATTACCACCCATAAAGATAACACTAAGAACACGGGCTAACGCCAACCGAAAATATGATCATAAACCATAATGAATAACTTTGTTTTTTGCAATTGAAACCCATTAAAACTGTACGGTCAGAAAACCGCGGTCATTAATGCCATTACTAAATTTTATACTTTTTTGTTAATATTTCTTACAATAAATTAATTATGAATGGGTTACACAAAATTTTGTTCCGTGTTTTGTTTCTATTTAAACATGCCTTATATTCTTCTTAACTCTTTAGAAATTATAATACTATTTTTATAGCAATCCAACTTTAAAAACAATTTAAATGGAAAGCTCAATATTGCGCAGACAAGTGTCATTTTAAACTCAGCGAGGCACAATATAAATCAAGTGGTTTCCGCCGCATATCCAATAAACTGATTCCAACCAAAGGAAGCGGGTAGATAACCTACTTACTGATCCGCCGTATTCTATTTGCCTGTAATAATCGCGATGACAATCTGATATTACATAAAAGATTTGCCCTCTTTTAGATCGAAATACGATTTGCTCCCTGCAGAGTTATTGGCGGCTCTTCTCAAATTTTTTCGTTATTGAAAAAGGAACGCCCGTTCCATGGGAATTTTTGAATGTAGTAGAATGAATGAGAAATTATAGCATAATAGAAATGCATGGAAAGTGGAGACTTAGATGAGAAGTGCGGCTTCGTAGGTAAGACTGAACAAACTGAACAAAACTATTACTTTAATATGAAGTTGATATCACGTTTAGGTTTATATTTAATACCTAAATATAACTCGTTTCGAGAATTGCTATTTCATTTCAATAATGGATATAATTTTATTACTATGCAAATTCAAGACATTTTACCGGATATACAATTATACATAATATTTGCATAATAACAAAAACATTGTGACGGTGATGATGGCGAAGTTACGAAGTTTTCACATCAGTTGAAATATATGTACGTATAAGTAACATAATCGATAACAAGGTTATTTTTATTAATGTGCAAATTTATTTTCAGGTAAAGCTTTCGGCGATATAAAAGCACAAGAAGAATAAATCATCAGAATTTCCATGAAAATCATATTTGGTAAATATATCCATACAATGAAGGATGAAGAAGACAAAGTTTAAATGTTAATGTAATAAAACAAGCGTGATATTAAATTATCTGATAGTTAGTCGCATTGCAAACAGTTAAATAGAATTGGACCCTTCATCAAATAACCCTTCGACACATCGCGTTAACATACACGCGAGATAGCCCCTACACTATTCAAACAAAAGTAGGCCTATGGGTTTCGCTAATATAACGTCTCGAATACAGCTTAAACGTTACCTATGTTTAGTCGCCACACAACAATTCGCAGCGATAAGAACGAAGTGCTGTAAATTGAACGAATTTGGTGAACGGGGCGTTTGTAGCATTAGCCCGAAGAATAAGTTTGTTCATTACGGGACGAACAAAGCAGTAGGCTCGTCGGCTGTGGAGGAAACGTGCGCCGACGCCGCGACAATAGGCACGCCGCCTTATCACGCCGGAACGCGCCGACGCGACGCCCGCCGCCGCGCCGCACCGCGCCGCGCCGCATCGCCCCGCATCTACCTTACACATTTGACGTACGAGCGCTGAATAAATGGGAAAACTTTCAGCAGCCGCCGTTATGGGAGAGCGAACAATTGGTCATCTGTTGAGTGAGAAAATGCTTAGGCATGCGTTAATCGTGTACAAGAAACGATAAAGGCGGAACTCTTTGTATTGCGAAATAGTTTGAGACGAAACGTATTTCCTAATTGGAAGGAACATTTACTGATAAGTTATGTGTGCTTTTAGAGAATTAGGATGAAATATTGCGAATTGTTTAGTTCTTACTCGTAGTCCTTTTCTGTATTTCACTAGTAGCTATACTTACTAAATAAAGATTTAGAAACCTATTTTATACTAAATAGACAGATGTTTTAACATGGACTTGAACTTGAACAGAGCCGGCGTTGAGAAGGGCAAGGATGGGCGACGGCCAAGGGCG
>OZ010687.1:7476788-7521682 GCA_963932265.1 Thymelicus lineola | reverse complement strand
GGGCGACGGTCAAGGGCGCCAAATTTGCAGGGGCGTCACATTTGGGGTGAGGAGCAGAAAAAAAGAAAATTGGTGCAGCAAAAAATTTTTCGAGCAAAAGAAACCCGATTTTGCTTTTCTTATGTGGACGCCACAATTTTCTTGCCTGGGGCGTCAGTAGCTCTAACGCCGGCACTGTCTTGAATTAGCACATATTCTGTGATTCCTAAAATAGCAATAGCTTAATATAAAGTTTATCGTTTAAGTTTAATTTCCTTGTGGAGCTGATATTTACAAAATAATGAATTCTTAAAGTTTCTTTTTATTATGTATTATAAATGAGTAAAACAATATTTTTAACTGTCTACATAGTTACTAAAAGATATAGGACGTGAATCCCTATTCAATCCATGAACAACCGAAGAAAGAAGAAACAAGAAAGAAGACTTGTTAAAGAAGAATCCGCACATAATTCGGGTTTCGCGACAACCGAGCCGTGACAATGAACTGGTTCGTTGTCGACGAAACCTGCAAAATGTGCGGCGAACCTACGGTACAACCTACGGGCAGATTGGCGACGGATAAGCCTGTCTCAACGTTCCGCCATCGCGCCATCGATGTCTTATCGTTTACATTTGTTGTATTTATCTAAGTATCCATATCATACATTGTATTTGTGTCGTACTTAATATAAGTTAATATTAATTATGTATGTATATTATGAAAAATGCAGAAATACTGCTTACATTATACTATCTTATTTAATGGATAGACATTTAAATCTGGATGCATACGATTTGAGGTGAGTAAAACTTCTTTAGGCGCGACCTGAGAGTAACTCAGATTATTTTTGGAATCATTAAGATTACATTGTATCTGTGACAAGTGTATAGAATAAATAAGTATCACGGGGTAACGAATAACTGTATTAATAACGGTAACGGTGTTACTAACGGTTTATATTCGTATTTGTAAAGTATATTGTCAATAACTACTATGAGTCAACTGTAATATGATATTTATTTTAAATTAAGTTTCATCTTTTTGGTATACGTGTCAAATGTCAAAGAAGTTTTACTTCAATCGCGCGTAATTTTACGCACACACTTTTTTTGTTAGACGTTTGAATTTTTTTATCAACAAAGAGACCGAGTTTGATTGGGCGCTGGTTTGCTTTACATAAATATCAAAAATAATATTATTTCTTAAGCAAAAATAACAGATTAAAGCTTTATAAAAATGTCTACCCAAAGGTTTCTGGCAGAGATCGCTTAGCAGTAAGACTGTGTTAACTTACCCACTATATGTACTATGTCTTGTCTGTAAACCCTACCCTTCTCGCACTCATTACTATGTCCTCCTCCCCAAGGTTGTCTGGAAGAGATCGCTCTATAGCAGTGTTTCCCAACGTGGGGCCCACGCCCCACAGGGGGGCAATTTGATAGTTAAGGGGGGCAAAGTAAAAATGGACTCGACACGACTTTAACCCTTTCGCTTTGCGCTATTTAAATGCAATGTTAGATATCGGTGACAAAATTATGTTTGGGGGGCATAAAAATTTTAGAAATGTTATGATGGGGCATGACCTAAAAAAGGTTGGGAAACACTACTATATAGCGATAAGACCGCCTTTTTTACCTCAAATTTTACGTGTTTTATTGTGTCAATAGCATAGTTGGTGTGTACAATAAAGAGTAATCTATCTATCTATCTATCTGTCATAAATTGTGCATAATAAATAATATTTGTAAGTATATATTTTATTCTATTGTATTGTTTATTATTAAATAACTAGCTGCCCCGGCGAACTTCATATCGCGTTTTTTCTAAAACTATTTTTTTTTCTAAAATAAAAGTGAAAATCCCTTCAAAATCGATGCAGCCATTTCAGAGATTAGCCGAAACAAACAAACAAAAATTGTAAAAAATGATTTTTTGCCTATATGTACCGTGTACACATGCAAATGCACTTAGTAAAAAGCGGTTATTTTAATATTACAAACAGACACTCCAATTTTATTCATTTGTATAGATTACTACGAGGTATTAGCACATTTGCAACTCATAGTATGGATGATTATTATTAAATACTTAGTGTCTCAGCAAAATGGACCTGAATGTTAATAGTTCAGTTTATATTTTAGTGGTAACCCGACAATGCTATAGGTATCATTAATAAATTAACCACACAATTAAAATCGATAGAATGATTTAAACTTAATGAATATTCCCTATTTATTTTACCTCACAATCGTTCTGCGTGGAACGTGTCATTCAATTTCTTTGGCGTTGAAATTTTACCTCCATTGCGAGCAACTGTTATTTGTTTAAGCACAATATTATGGTAGCCATTACGTAGTAAATATTATCGCATGAACTTATTGCTTATTACAATCATTATTCCAATAATCCTGAAATGGTTAAATAAATACAATAAATAAATAACGCTTCACACTCATAGCCCCACACTAGGATTCCCTGTGATGTGGGTGCCATGGACAACACACAAGACAAGGACACTCACACTCAGACCGAGAACAGAAATCCAAACTCATCATTCAAATTTCCACCTCGTTGGGAATCAAACCCTCCTGGGTTCCCTAGGCGCGGCGATCTTGCATGGTAACCATTGCGCCACACGAGTCGTCATAATATAGTCAAATAGGTATAGCGACTTCAAAAAACAAGATAGAGAAACACGAAGGGTACCTACACTCATTTTATTCAGTATCTTTATACGGTATGGTTATTTTCTATGGATAACTGATGTCCATGGGTGACATCCACTTACCATCAATTACCTTGTCTGTGAGTATGTCAGCTATTTAAATAAAAAATATTAATATTGGGTAATTACTTTTTCTGTCTTTTTCTGAACCTGACTATTGATAAAGTTCTTTAATAATATTGTGATCTAAGAATCTACTCACACACTCATATCGCATGCATCATTTTAACATTAAGAAAGTAATCAGGGCCGCCGCTATTGGGCACGCGCGTGGGACGTTCGGAAAATCGAGCGATAATACAGAGAATAAAATAATTTTAAGGGCGCTACATTTTTTAGTAAAGGGCGGCGCGATGTCTTTGGCGAGCTTTAGCTATCATGTTGTTTTGATAAAACTAAACTAAAATACTCTTCTAAATAAAATAGTTGGTAGTTGTAGCTTGGGGCACTTATGCTGTAATTGGTATTGACCGCGGGCGGCTGAACATTTCCCTACTATCAAAATAATTTTATATTAATGGTACAATTACGTTTTAGATTTAACATTCAGTAAATCAATACGGTTGTATAAAAGTTTTTCAGACGTGTTATAAAATGCGGGTTTGAGCGCAGTATACACAGGTGTTCCGTAAGGATCAACTTAACTACCATTATCTCAAAAAATTACCTTTAGTAAAAGTGTCACCGTTTTCGAGATTCGGCTCTTTTACTCTACTTTTTTCTGTTGAGTCCACAAATGAGCAGATATTTTGATCATTAATTTTCTTTTTGTAAAAATTTTGAGATAGTTGTAGATCATTGTATAGTTGAAATTATCAGGGAAAATAGCGCCTACTTTTTATATTTTTGTTTTTGATTTTTTTCTACACAACATTGACGCGAGGTTGTTTTTAAAAAAATGTATTGGGCAAGTATTGAACATAACTTCGAAACATAATACAGGCTACTTTGACAAGGAAAATTTTCAATTTTCAATTATTTATGGCCATTTTAGTGTCAATGGTGTAAAGGAGAATGCCCGTAGCCAGTACTCTCAAAAAAATTATTGTGTCACAATGATTTTTGGACAAAAAATTAAATTAAAATATTTCAAGTATATACCCTATTTCCTAAAAAAATCCTCTTTGCGAATAATTTTCCGAAATTAATAAGTAACTTTACTTCCGTTTTACAAAAGAAAACCATTGGGACATTTATGTTTGGATCAGCCAATCAGAAATCTTTTAAGATCCTTCGGGCCAATAGGTTGCATTGATTCCATTATGATTATGATACAACAAACTATATGACGTAAGGGGACTGTCAAATGAAAAAGAAAATTATTATAATCAACCAGGAGTAATAGTGTTCTGTGATTATAATACATTACAAACTACATGGTGTTTGGGGACTGTCAAATGAATTTTGAAACTTAAAAGATCGAAATTACATACGCAATCGACTTTAATACGCCTGCATAGAGTCCATATTACTGTGAGTTTACTATAACCTAAATACAAATTAATTTTGTTTAAAATCTCTTATTTCCTACTATTAACATTGACTAAAGTTAGTATTTGTAATTTATCAAGATAACATAATCAAATAAAGGTATTTTTATCAAGACATAAAAATTTTAAATTCTCCATACTAAATGGGCATTCTCCTTTAAGCCAAAACTTCGGTTTAAAGATGGTTTAAAGAAACTTAAACTAAACTACTACACTAAACTAAACTTATTTCATCGTATACAATTTTCGGCTGTATTTTTAAATGGTTTTTACTTAAAATTACGATACATTAAATTCATGATCTAATGAACATTTAAAATAGTTAATTATTGTTTGCAGATTTTTCAAACTATTGAAGAAATTTTGAATTTCCTCAAAATTAGATGAAAAATATTGTTTATTTTAATAAATTTTAATAAAACTATTATTTATAGTACGACGACTCATGTGGCGCAATGGTTACCATGGCGGATCGCCGCGCCAAGGGTCCATAACTATGAATTAAATTAAAAATAGCTTTGGAGTCATATAAAAGTTACTAATTAGCGTTTAAATAAGTATATGACTTAAAAAGTCATATAAGAATAAACTTTTGGCCTAAAAGTTACATAATAAAATGAAATAATCTTTTACTTATGTAGGTATCACTGAATACATTTATGCACGTCATTTTTTTATCTACCAGCTTTTCGGAAAGGTGCATTGTCATGGAGGAGAATAAAAGCCGTAAAGAAACTCCTCGGCATATCCTTTAAAAATAAAACTTATATTTATTACAAAAATAGGTATTATCTAACCTGAGCAGAACTGTTTGCCTAGCTGGTCATTTCCATGCATCCTTATCATTTAAAAATTCATCTGTGCTATAATAACCCTTGCCTACGAGTTGAGTTTTTACACGTTTCTTAAAAGATTCCACCGGCAAGTCACGTATTTGCTTTGGGACTTTATTATAAAATTTTACACCGAGCCCCGTAAAAGAACGCTGCACTTTAAAAAGACGGTACGAAGAGGTCGCCAATTGAGTCTTGTTTGCCGATTTGAAAAATCACAATTTTGTTTATATGCAGTTATGTTATTCCGTAACACTATGTTAAGATATTATAAATATATTGGGGAGCTACTGTAAGTATACCTATTTGTTTAAATTTAACACGCTAGTACTCCCTTTATTTCAGTTTATAAATAGCTCTAATGGCCTTTTCTGCAGTACAAAAATGTATTCTACATTATATCGGCTGCTTTGCCCTACAGTAAAATGTCATAAGACATAAGTCTATGGAAATATGCAAAATAAATAAACCTAGCAGTGTCGACGTCAGTGAGCTGTCTTATTTAGGGTTCCGTACGAAAAAACGAAAAAAAACTTATAGGATCATGCGTGCCTGGGCGATCGCTGTTTACTCCGAAACTACTGGACCAAATGAGTTGAAAGGTACTCATGTAGTTTTTTGTGAAGAAGCAGAATATAAGCCAATATTGCGCAAATATTGCGCACCTTTCTGCTGAGCTACCGCCTACTAAAATAATTTAAAAATTTGTTTTAAAAATTGTTAAAAATTTTAATAACACAGAAATCGACAAGTATTTTAGTTAATAAAATGGATTCAAATTTTACAGCCACAAAAACAACAGTTAAATTAAAAAGGTTATTTACCTACTCGAACATCAAAGTTGTTTACGGGCTACAAAAGAAAAATGTTATCGTTAAGCACCCATCAAATTCCTGAATAGGTCAAATCTATCTATACTGCAAGAACTCAGTGTCTGTCTGTTTATTTGTCTGCCCGGGTATCACATAAAAACCCTTGAACGGATTTCGATGAAAATTAGTAAAGTTGTCATTGTTGTTACTGATACCTTGAGTCATATTTTAGACAAATTTTCATCCCGGAAAATTAAAAGGTTTCCGTATTAAATTTTTTTAACTGCTTCTGATGCGATCAGGGGCGGCTGTACTTCAAATGCACTCGTGCGCTGAACTGCCTAAAACCTCAGCAGCTAGTTTCTTATATTTTAATATTCCGACTAACCCTTCAAGCCCATACCTGACCAAACTATTATATTATGCTACAACGCCAAGTTATAATTAAAATATGTTTCAATCGAATAGCTTTAGCTCGTGTAGACCGTTCGAACTTCAGTAAATTGAAACCAGTTAACTGTTTTGACTTTTTGCGTTCAGCCTTTATCAGATTATTTTGAATATGCAAGAGATTTTTTTAATTTGACAGGTGAGTGCACACGCCTTACTCGCCTATTGTGTTGTGAAAGTATCGAAATTGAACGCGCGCAGTCCATTTGGAGTCTGTATGAGAGCTGACAATAACCAGCCGGCCATTCGCTTCTCGCTCCCTGAATACCAAAATAATTTTTCCTCAATTTCATTGCATTTCGACCGATGGTACTTATTTGAAGCGCGATTTTTAATCGGTCAGTGTAATTTGTTGATAGGTGGAAAACTGAATCATAATGGCAGTTTTTTAGTTCAATGAAATTTTTAATATATTATATAAAGCTAACTGATTCTACTTTTAAACGTAATTTGCATATTAGTTATGCATAAAACAGGTTCAAACGTATTGAGTTCCACGGTGTGTTCTTATATATTTATCTTATATTATTAGTAGCGAATAAATAGGATTTCTATTTTTCCGTAATGAAATTAATTAAGTATAATAAAAATGCGGCAAGTTCATAAAAAACTCAAACGTAACCTCAGACAGCTGCTAGTTATATCTATGTGTTTAAATCTTGTCCGCTATATTCACATACCTACGTTAAAATTTTATATAACTCAAAAAAATATTTTATTTTTCAAAATTCAATCTGAAAAACTATTGCTCAGTAAGTTTCAGCAAACTAACTACTACTAACTAATAATTTTATTGATTTGATAATATTAATTTATAGAATTAATATTAAACTTTAACTATCACCCAAGGTTCACTGGTGGAGACTGCCATGTCAGGTACTTTTTAAGTTTTTAGGTTTGCAATAAAGAGTAAAATAAAAAAATATGTATCTTTTTTAAGCAAACTCTGTAAAGAAATAATTAAATTCTATAAAACTGATGATGTACTTTTTCCATTGAGCGTAAAGCAGAAAACCTGTCTATAAAATGATCCTCTTACTGAAAACAAAAATCACGACAAATCTAAGGCGCGGGCCACACAGAAAAGACGCAAGACACGGACCCGTCGCAGTCGCGGCGCCCGTTTAATCTACTTTCATACAAAATGTATGCAGCCGTCGCGACGTAAAACATACAGAAAAGACGGGACGCCGACACGAACGCCGACTCGTCGGCGCCCTATTGCAAAACATACAGAAAGGACAGGACGCGGGCGTGCGTAGGCGCCAGCGGGGGAGCGGAAAGGACGCGGAGAGCAGGTCTCTTAAAACGTAGTGATTAAGTACTCTGTGGCCGGGAAAAGCCCAGTGTGCACCGACCGTCACGCCCGTTCCATGTCTTTTCTATATGTTTTAACGGCGCCCTGTCTGCGACGGGTCCGAGCCCCGTCTTCGTCTTACGTCTTTTCTGTGTGGCCCGCGCCTAATAAGTAAGTGTTGAGATAAGCGGTTGATTAAGCCAAAAATTATCGTACAGAAGGGATGTATCGTAAAGATAATGATTGCAGTGATTTAAGATGTAGCTATTGAACAGTGTGTAGCTGTGAATATGTATTGACGAACGTGAGGCAGATGAGCTAATCTTGTTGGAGAAGCTGTATAATAGCTCTACATCAAAGCAGATCACAATGAATGGTTCGCCAGTACTGTGATTATTGTCATTTGCTTAAGTGCCTATAGATTTCTATGCGAATTACTGGACACAGAATTATTTATTGACAATAAATAGCATAATTTACTTCCTCTCCCCTCCGGACCTTCGTACTGAGCGAACGTGTACAGTGTAATTCCCTTATTTGTCTTAAATTCATAAATTTAAATTTTGGAAGATAAAATAAAGTTCTAAATATTAGGAGTGCATATAGTGGCTGGAGTAATTGTGCGCGGCGTAACAACGCTTATGGTGAGAAGTAATAACGTCTATCTATCCCGCTTCAACATACGCCCGGCCGCACGGAGATAACGAGTGATTCATCCGCTGCTCACGGTAATACTGCCTGTGATGTGATACTGTGGCCTGCGCGTGCCTGCTTGCCGTTATAATCTCCTGGTACATTACGTTACGACACATAACATAGTTCTCGGATATGCCGCTGCGACGCTCGCCACCAACCACAGCTAGCGTAACTTCTCCGCTCGTACACTGTGTATCGGATTCTAATTTGAGTAACTCACCGGTACAAACGGCGGCGCGGGAGTTGACTGCTTGTAGCGATCCTAATATTACGTTTCGAAAACGGAAAGGCAAAGATGAAAATACCTTTTCAAAGAGTGAGGTAATAGATATGTTTGAGTCTTTTAAGCAGGAACAAGAATCCCGCTTTAAAACAATCATGAAGACTATGAAGGACGGAATTCGGTCTCACACCGAGCAAAATAATGAGATACGCAAATCATTAGACTTTTTGGGCCAAAAATATGATGAGTTAATTACTAAAGTACAAACATTAGAAGCGGAACGATCTGCTGATCAAAAATACATTCACTCGTTGGAGGTGAGAATTGAATATTTTGAGAGAAGTATACGCAGCTCGAGCATTGAGATTCGGAATGTACCGAAAACAGCAGACGAAACGAAAAGTGATCTAATTGAAATCGTAAAAAAGGTCGGAAATACAATAAGCGCCCCCTTGCAAACGCAGGAAATTCGCGACGTCTATCGTATAAATGCACAAAAAGACGCAAATAAGACCATCATTGCTGAGCTGACTAGCGTTATGCTTCGAGATAAATTCATCAGTTGTTCCAGAGTATTTAACAAGAAAAACACAAACTCAAAACTTGGTACAAACCATTTACAGATAAGCGGTCCTCGTCAGCCGGTATTTATATCAGAATGCCTTACAATACAGGCCAAAAAATTATTTCACCAAGCTCGTGAGTTTGCAAAAACAAACAATTTTAAGTATTGCTGGACATCTAGAGGAAAGATATATTTGAGGAAATCAGACGGAACAAAACTAATTAAAATTATGGACTCATCGGATTTAGACAAGCTCAGTAAACAATGACTAGTTACTCAGTGGTTATGTCATAAAATTATTATGTTATTATTTTGTAATTCTATAATCCTAGAATTATTTACTTTAATTGGTAACCTAAATATGTATAACACACACACACACCTTCACTCACATATAAACATACAAATACACTTCTACACTCGCACAAATTACTATTACACTTACAAATGGTCTGATCTTTTTATGTTATGTGTTCATAAATATTGTATTTCCAAATGGGTAACACTTATGCGTGATAAATTAACATTAGTACTACGTTTGTTTCCTTATGGATAGTACAAGATCCTCTATAGAAAATGATTTAGATAATTTTCATGTCTCTGTGTCATATAGCTGCGAGCCGGAACATTGTTTGTCATATATTTCTAATCAAAAACCTAACTTGAATGTAATAACACAAAACATTAGAAGCATTGGGCACAATTTTGATGAATTTTCCACCTTATTGCACAGAATTATAGTAGAACCGGATGTTATATGTTTAACGGAATGTTGGCTATCCTGTAATTTAATTCTTCCTCAAATTGAAAACTTTAATTGCACTGCAACAACTAAGCATTATAATCAAAATGATGGTTTGGTACTTTATACAAACACTAAGTTATTCTGTACAACATATGAACCCAGCTTGCAAGACGCAAATTGTCTCGTCGCAATTATAAACAATAACATTGCTATGATTTTTATATATAGACCGCCATCTTTCACTAATATTGATAATTTTTTAAACTCGCTAGACGATTTGCTAACTTCACTAAATAAATATAAATCAGTAATTATAAAAGGTGACATAAACATAGATATAAAAACAGACTCCTTAGATCGTCACGCTGCCAAATATCTTAACCTTACAGCATCTCATGGCCTGATGACAGCGCATACAATACCAACGAGAAAAGGAAACTGCTTAGACCATGTTCTGATGAAATCGCAGTTCTCGTCTACAACGTTGGTTATTAAAAACAGTATAACTGATCATGACACTATCCTTTTGTCACTGATTATTGAAAGCCAAAAAACACAAAACACGTCTGTAATTTATAAGAAATTTGATTACTTTAAAATTAAAACACAATTACAAAACACAAATTTTCAAAATGTCTTAGACTGTTATGATTGTGACCAGGCAGCTGAATTATTTATTAAAACGATATCGGACATAATAAGCGCGTCTTGTACTGTAAAAACACTTCCACGTCGCAAGGCCCCACTAAAACCGTGGATCACTCCGGGACTGGTTCGCTGTATGAGAAACCGAGATAAACTACATTTACGGCTTAAAAAGTCACCTGATAATGAAATATTAAAAACTACATATACTAGGTATCGAAATTACTTATCACGCATCCTTAAAAAATTAAAAATACAATACGAACGAACAGAAATTGAAAATGCTAAGAATATAAAAAAACTATGGGAGGTCATAAAACGTATTGGACACCTTAAACCTACTAAGAGTTTTAGTAAGGAACTTCTAACATTGTCGGATACTCCATTAGAGTCAGTTAACATCGTAAATAATTTTTTCGCTAATGTTGGCAAAAATGTAGCAATAAAAATCCTTTCTTCTAATAATTCCCTAAATAGTGACCTTATACCTATCAGCCATAATAATTTAAATTCCTTTGTCTTGATTGGACCTGATATTCAGGAAATAATATCGATTGCAAAGTCTCTCAAAACTAGTTACACGTCCGGAATAGACAACATAACATCTAAACTTCTAAAAGAAAATATTGATTCTCTTGCTCAGCCATTACACCATATTTGCAGTCTATCTATAAATGTAGGACACTTCCCAACCGCTTTCAAGAAATCTATAATACTACCCATTCATAAATCTGGTACCCAAAATACTCCAAGTAATTATAGGCCGATATCCATATTACCTACCTTCTCAAAAGTGTTAGAACGGGTGTTAAATAAAAGACTTACTAACTACCTAGAAGATAGGAAGCTTATATCGAATAATCAATTCGGATTTCGGAAAAATAAGTCGACATCTGATGCAGTACGGCATCTGACAGATCATGTAGCTAGAAACCTTGATGTTGGCAATAAATGTATAGCGATCATGTTAGATTTGGAGAAAGCATTTGATACCGTTTCCCACTCACTTCTTCTTCGTAAGTTAGAAGCGATAGGAGTTCGAGACTTACAACTAGAAATTTTTAAAGACTACCTGTCTAATCGCACACAATGTGTTAGAGTGGACAGTGTTACGAGTGAACCGGAAACTGTTACATATGGGGTACCTCAGGGAAGTATTCTGGGTCCAACTCTCTTCCTGGTATATATTAATGATTTGTGCAACCTAAAACTAAAAAACGGAAAAGTAATTACCTTTGCGGATGACACGGCGCTTATATTCCATGGAGAGAGTTGGGACGAAGTTTATTCTCATGCACAAAAAGGTCTCAATATCGTAACGAACTGGCTGAAAAGCAATTTACTTAGTCTTAATGTTTCAAAAACCAAAATACTAACCTTTTCGATCCGATCAAACCTCCAACCACCAAATCTTGATTGTTATAATATAAAAGTCCATAATAATAATAATAACAACTTACTATGTTCGGAAAATACTTGCAACTGTTTGAAATTGGAAAGAGTTACTATATGCAAATACTTAGGAATAGTACTGGACTCCCATCTAAATTTTAAAGAGCACATAAAAGCTGTCACCAATAGATGTCGTAAACTTATTGCTCTCTTCAGAAATATGAGACATGTAGCTGATAAAAAGACCCTTCAACTGCTTTACTCTGCACTGTGTCAATCTATACTAACATACTGTATAGATACTTGGGGGGGTGCTGCTAAAACGTATATGTTGCCTTTGGAGAGAGCACAGCGTGCCATACTCAAAGTTAGCAACTTTCTACCTTTTAGATACCCCACAACAATATTATATAAAGAATGCGGTGTTCTCTCAGTGCGTAAACTATTTATCTTAAAACTAACGATAACGCAGCACAAACAGTTTTCTTTTAATTCGCCAGATGCATCCTTTCCAACAAAACGCAGGGAAGACAAAGTATTTGTTTTAAACACAGTTAAAACAGCATTTGCCAGCACATTTCCATACTGTTTAGGGACTAGTGTTTACAACAAAATCTCTAAAATAATAAAAATCAAAAACCTCAACAATTTTGCATTGAAAAAGACTCTTACCAATGTTTTAATTGATCTTACCTATGACGAAACTGAAGACTTCCTTTCTAATCCAAAATGACTCATCAGACACGTACTTAGCCACTCAGATCCTAACACACACACACACACACGCACACACACACACACACACACACACACACACACACACACACACACACACGCACCACACCACACACACACACACACACACACACACACACACACGCACCACACCACACACACAACACACACACACTCACACACACGCTAAGTTGCAGATTTTTCCTTTTGTGATTATTTTTATTGCATGTTAATTTTGGTTACTTAAATTGCTAAAATGAACATCAAAAACTATGTTTATATACTTACTATGTCACACATCTAATCTATTATAGTCAACGGATACCTCTTGGGAGAATTCAGTTGCCTATATCACAGGTTGACGCCCAGTTTAGGCAGCTGACGAACATTTAATTTGGACTACTTGCTATAAAAATGTATTACCCAACACCATGTATATGTAAACATATTCTTGATGAATAAACGAATTTGAATTTGAATTTGAATTTGAATTTGAATATGATAGTCAAAGATTATATTACTATATACGTGGATTACTGCCTGTATATTAATGAAAAAACAGTTATTAAGAAGTTTGTATAAGAATTCTTAAAATAAAATATTATTTATAATTTAGTAGTGAATACCCCGCGGCGTGTTCCACTAGGTTCCACTATTCCAAAAAAAATTCTGATTACAATGACAGATCATTGGAGTTGATGTTGGCGTATGGGAAAAATGGAAAATCGACTTTATCAATAGATCGAATGTGCCTAGCGTTATTTTAGTGGTCTCATACCGCCTTTTGGTTATTGCTTTTCAAATGAAACAATTTTGAGGTTGGATGATTTCAGAGACTGTAAAGGACATCCGTACAAACATTTTTTGAGTTTTATTTACATAGATTTATTAGTACGAGTAGCTACCAATTAATCAATTCTTAATTCAAAGTAATACACCGATAAAGAGCAATAATATCCACAAAAGAAATAATTAAATAACATAATGTTACGTATGAAAAACAACCCAGTTCTCGTAGCAAAAAACTCAGAAAGCTTAACTCTAACTCAAATCATTTATTTCATGTATTGTAGGTATTAATAAATACAATTATCAAATCTTCTGAATCTACTAAATATCTTAACAAGGAAGTAAGGACCCACATAAAAATCGCAGTATTAACATTCAACACCAACATTCCTACTACTGGTTACAAAACAATTAAAATAAATGTGTATGTCACGCAACTAGAAAAGAAGATGATTAAAGGTGGCCATACACGTGGCACTTCTCAAGTTTGCAGTTTGACTAGTGCGCTGCTGACAAGTAAACTTGACCGTGTATGGAAAATAACAATAGTCAAGAAGTAAATAGCACATGCATAGATAACAGAATAGTGCGGTGAAGTAGACGAACAGGCCCAATCCCAAAGGACTGCATTAAAACAACTTAACTACTGTATTAAAAGTAATGAAATTAATGAGAAATCCTAATCTAATTATAATATAACTAGTGAATAGTTACATCCAGGATACGTTACCTAGGAACCTCCAACTTAATGTTAAATCTTACTGTCGAATCTAATCTAACGTAAACGCGCCCAATAACGCCACCCCAAAATCTGTATCCAATACCGACAGTTTTTTTAATCGCTATTTTAAGGCATACTATACATTTCATGAAAGTTGTTGCCTAATATTTTAGGTATGTATATTGAGAAACAAAAATAATTAAGTTTGTGTGCGTAAATAATCAGCAAACAGAATAATTCGATAATAACTGAGACGCGCCCGCAACGGACGCCCGTCTCATAGTGTTGCGCTCCCGGCTACGTAAGTAAACATAACACTAATCGACAAAATAATAGTTTTGTTCTCCCACCTAAGGAAAAAATATATATTTTTAATCTTCGTAGCCAAAGTATAAACGCACAATAAATAAAAAGTCGAAGTTAGCTCTTATTGTTTTTTAATAATTATATTCATGCTTTTAGGAAAAATAATAAATTATAATATTTACAATGGTTTAAAAGATTTCGATCGCTTAGATCTTTTGGCTTTTCTGGTGTAGGACGACTCCGGTGTTTCTCTAATGATGGACCAACAATAATCGGCAAGCATAGGGGGTTCCCATTTGCCTTGGTAGCGTTTTTCAAATGACGCAATGTCTTGGTGGAATCGCTCTCCGTGCTCGTCACTTACGGCTCCCATATTTTGTGGAAAGAAACTAAGATGTGATTGCAAAAAATGCATTTGTAAGGACATTTTGCTTCCCATTTTTTGATAAGATTTTAACATTGTTTTGACGATATTTACATATTGCGGAGATTTGTGATTGCCAAGAAAATTTTTTGTCACTTCTACAAAGAACAACCAGGCTTCTTTTTCAACATTGTTTAATGCTACCAGAAACTCTGGATCCTTTATGAGCTTCCTTACGTCAGATCCAACAAATATGCCTTCTTTTATCTTGGCATCGCTAAGAGAAGGAAATTTATTTTTCAAGTATTGAAACCCAGGACCATTTTTGCCCATGGCCTTAAAGAAATTTTTTATTAATCCCAACTTTATATGTTAAGGTGGCAATATTATTTTTTTGGGATCGACTAATGGAACATTTGTTTCAATAGTTTGCTTATTCTATAATATAGTATCGTAAAAAACAAAAGCAACAAAAGTGTAAGCATGGAGAATTCACGCTAGTCATTTATCTTGATAACGGGAGCTAAATAAATGTAAGTATTATTATTTTTGTGGTAAGGTCAAGAATACCTAACAAAAACAATAAAAATCGCTTAGGTGGGAGAACCATTGTTGAACAGTGATTACTTAAGATAAATTAACTTAAATAAAATGTGTATACCTGCAGGCAAATGTGTAAATATAATAAATAATATATTGGTTTTCTAGATTCACATCTAATATTACCGTTCTGACTATTTTTTGTGGTTTAATTCGAATTTTACCTTAAAGCGGTAATAGAGACATAATATTCATAAGTTGCTTCTAATACCGCCTCATGGCGTTGTTAGATGTTTTACAACAGTTAGTATTTTAGATTTTATTTCTTTTAATACGTTATTTTCGATGTTTCTTTTAACTTGTTTGATACTTAAGAGTATATTACATAATTTGATCAATTAACGCCATACATTTTGTCTCATAGAGTTTCTTTTAAACAAGATTCGACGTAAGCAATAATTTTTAGTAATGTATGGCAATGTATTTTAAATAATATCTCATATCAAAACTAAGAAACTTTTTGATACCGAAAAATAATCATAGCAATGACATCCATCAAAACACGTTTGCATTAAAGCAGAAATTTTAGCCAGTTATTGTTTATTTTTGCTGTCGCTAATAGAATAAAGTAATCTTCATACTTCATTCTATTACCGACCCATACGGTCTTATTTATAAAAATCTCTTATTGTAATCGGTCCTTCGCACTATGTGACCAGCCCATTGCCACTTCAGCTGGCTAATTCTTTGAGCTTGTTGTTCGTCTACGGATCTCCTCATTTCTGATGCGATCACGTAGAGAAATACCGTAGCCCTCTCCATAGCCCGCTGCGCTACTTTGAGCTTGTGGATTAGGCCAATAGTAAAGCACCATGTCTCGGATCCGTATGTCATCACTGCCAACACACAATGCTCGAATACCTTCGACTTTAGGCACTGAGGTAGTGTTTTGGACGACAAGATATGACGCAGTTTCCCAAACGCAGCCCACCAGAGTTGGATTCTACGAGTGACTTCTTTCTCGAAGTTGGACTTACCCATCTGGATCACTTGTCCTAGGTATTGTATTGTCCACAACTTCGAGAGCAGCGCCATCAACAACAACCGGTACGGGTGTGACATGGACATTCGACATGATTTTCGTCTTGTCCATGTTCATCCTAATACCCACCCATTGTGAGGCGCTGTTCAAGTCCCCAAGCATTGTACCAAGTTCTTCCAGGGAACCCGCCAGGATGACTATATCGTCGGCATATCGCAGGTGTGTGATGTATTCGCCGTTGATGTTAATGCCACGTCGTTTCCACTCCATCAGCTTGAACACGTCTTCCAACGCAGCGGTGAACAGTTTTGGGGATATGACATCCCCTTGCCTGACACCTCTCTGCAATTGGATGGGGCTCGTTGCTGTGTCGTGTACTCTGACGGACATGGTGGCAGATGAGTACAAACTTTTCAACACCTCGATATACCGGTAGTCGATCCGGCACCGCTGGAGAGAATTTAGTACCACCCAGTTCTCAATAGAATGAAAGGCTTTCTCATAGTCCACATAGGCAACACATAACGGCAAATTATACTCCTCGGTCTTTTGTATAATCTGCCGCAGTGTGTGTATATGGTCTTTGGTGCTGTAGCCTTTTCGGAATCTTGCTTGTTCGGGAGGCTGGAAGTCGTCAAGCCTGCATGCAATGCGATTTGTGAGGACCCTCGAAAACACCTAATAAACGTGGCTCAGAAGTGCAATGGGCCTGTAGTTCTTCAAAAGGGCATTATCGCCCTTCTTGAAGAACAGCGTCACCACACTTCTGCTCCACGCTTCCGGGGTAGTTCCGGTTGATGACGGAATCGAACAGTTTTTGGAGCGCCACTAGAAAGGGTTTCCCTCCAGCTCTCAGAAGCTCGGTTGTGATTCCGTCATCTCCCGGTGCCTTGTTGTTTTTAAGCTGTTTGAGAGCCTTTCTAATCTCATACAGGCTGACGACCAGGATATCTTCGGTGTAGTGTCGGGTCAGTTTAGCTCGCTTGTCGCTCTCCTCGCGAGGAGGTGAAGCTTGAGAGGAGGCATACAACCGTCCGTAGTATCTCTCAGTCTCCCTCGGAACTTCGGGTTTCGACGACACCATGGTGCCGGACTCGGTCTTCAACCTCGTAAGCTGACTTTGCCCAATAGACAGATCCCTGGCGAACACTTTTGAGCCCTGGTTTCGCTCAATAGTGCTTTTTACACGATTTGCGTTGTGTTTTCGCAAATCGCGTCGCCTGCACTTGGAGATCTGTTCATTGAGCCGTCGGTATTCCTTCATAGAGGTTGGAGACTGCTCACATAGTTCTCGTCAATCCCTCATAAGACCGAGAGTTTGTTCTGAGAGAACCTGAGATCTACCACTAGGGTGGGTCTTGAAATACTTCGACCCTACCTCGTGGACAGTTGTTACCATCCTGGTGTTATACTCGTCCACTGACGTGCACGATTCTCGGTACGCAAAACGGTTTTGCAGCTCTAGTTGAAAGTTTTCGGATCCCTGGATTTGGATAGGTGTTGTGCGAAGCGTAGACTTCATCAGCCGTGACCGTTCCAGCTTCAGGTCGATATTTAATGTGCCTCTTACAAGTCGGTGATCGCTTCCGGTTTTAAACCTGCTGATCACAGAGACATCATTAAATATGTGCCGTTTGTCTGCCAGAATGAAGTCTATCTCGCTTTTCGTGGAACTATCAGGACTAATCCAAGTCCACTTGCGTTGCGGCTTCTTTCTGAAGAAGGAGTTCATCATGAAGAGACCTTCCTTTTCCAAAAAGTTAGCCAGCAAGTGTCCTCAGTGGTTCCGTCGTCCAATGTGTAGGACCGTAGGGACCCACTTTCATCTCGGCGGCGCTTTGCATGCCCAGTCTCGCGTTTGAAGTCCCCCATCACAACATTGATATGAGCTTTAGAGGTATATATGGCTCTGCTTATGTTCTCATACATAACCTCAACCTCACTGTCAGGATGTGTTGAAGTCGGCGCATATACCTGTACAACCTTCAACGAATACCGTTTGGATATTCTGAGTGTAAGGTACGCTACCCTGGACGACACGCTCCCAACTTGCACAATGTTGTTGACGAGGGACTTGTGAACGAGAAACCCGACACCACCTTAGGACAGATGTTCGCCCTCCCAGTGATAGAACAAGTTTCCGGATTTGAGTATTATCGTGTCCTACCCCTCTCTTCGGACATCAGATAAACCCACAATACTCCAGTTTAACTTGTCTACTCTTCTTCCAGCTCTTTCACCTTGTCGTCGGTCCTCAGTGTCCTGGTGTTATATGTTGCCAGGTGCAGAAGTCGTTTTTGAGATTGGTAGCCCGATCTCTGCCGGCGATTCTTAACACCCCCTGCCCCGCCGTTACCATAGCCGATACCGTAACAAGGAAAAGCGGGGCTGCCGGGGACTTTGGGCCGAGGCTTGGTTGTGGCTATCATAAGGGGGTTGTAGCCACGCTTGGCCAGTGCGTGTTGGTGACCGCAGTAGATGTTCTTAGTCCGCAGGGAGACACTGCTGCCCGTCTCATGGAATATCCTATTAGTCGCCTTTTACGACATTCCGGGAAGAAGTAGGAGTGGTGCTATTCTACAAAGTGGACCCGGCACCACACGGGGGAATCATACCTATTTACAATGATTAAATTGGGGTTTATTTACAATGATTGAAGTTTTACGTATTGATTTTATTATTTACACAAGCCTTAACAGATGTCCAAAATGCACACCTCCTCGAGTGATGCAGAGTTCAGCACGTTTGCACAAATTGTCCTTTACGCGGTTTAGCACAAGAACACTTCACTTCGAACTTTATCAAAAGCAGTCACTATTCTTAATTTTAATTCGTCTCTGTTCGAATACTCCGTAGCATACACAACACTTTTAACCTCCCCCCACAAATAGAAATCCATCGGTGTGAGGTCCGGGGAGCGCGCCGGCCATGGCACAGTCCTCCTCGCCCTATCCACCGATCACCGAAGTGATCATCTAAGTATATAATGTATGTCTGTAATATTTTTTATTACTTCGTATCGTCCAAACGGCTGGACCAAGTAATACAATTAAGATATCGTTAGATTCGTTTTGATAACCCAAGTATTCTTAAATAAGTGTCATTAAAAAATGGTTGCTGTGAGATGTCACTGTTTGAAGTATCAAAAAATAAAAATAAATCGAATAATGCAATATGGGTATCAAACTAAAGAGCTCAGCATAAGGATTTCAAAAAGCTATAATATCATGATACCTTTTTTGATGGCAGGCAGCTTTTTAATTTTATACTAGTTTAGTGGTCGGTAATAGAAACATAAAAAACGGTATTAGAAACAAACATCATCCATGCGTCGGTAATAGAAGCAATCGCTATTTTAGATTCAATTATTATTTATTAAATATTGTGTGATTTAATACTGAATTTACGTACTGAATATCATAGGATATTTAATCATGTTAAAGAATAAATTAAAACACCTTTTCTAGCATAACAGCATATATCTAATTTTCTGAAGTTCATACAAAGTCGGCTTAAACTGGCGGTAATAGGCGCGTTTACCTTATCTACAATTTTGTTTGTCTAGGCTGGAGCATAACTAATCACAGATGCCGTTGGATATAACCTTAAAAGTATCCACAAAATAACTCTCATCATTCTGTTACATAACGATATTTGGTCAAATCCTTCCTGAGAACGTAATATTACTCGAAAATATTTGAATATCCTTAATGTGTGCGTATGGATTTTATTTGAAATCCTGAATCTTATTACAGTCCGCAAAGCGAAATTTATGCCAAAGATAATGTCTGAAAGAAGCTTGGAAAGGACTTTGAAACCTTTAATTTATTATGTAGGTATATGTGTGCAATATCATTCTACATTCGTTCTAAACAACACATTTATAATAAGTTTTTACAAGTATTAGTAAAGAATAAGCTATGTTTTTCACTAGTTGTGTCATTACGGACACTTTCTGGGATGGTAGACCTAGTTGTGCATACGTAGTTGGTCCACTAGTAAACCACGTAACACGTTACTTCATGTAATTAATTCATATATAAGTAATTAAAGAAATTAGGGCCTGTTTTACAAAGCTTAATGAAGCAATATTAATAGTTCCGTGTGAGCCTTTACCGAGTTGGAATATTCCAGTTGCGAGACATACCTACGATAGTTTATCAAACTGCGATGAAGTACGTAATTTGTTGTTCATATACTTGTTTGTATTTCTACGGTATTGCTGCCTTGCCTCACTGCCAGTCTGTTTATGGCAAAGAGAAGCCACCTCAGTCCTCAGCTATAAGAAACTTCATTAAACTACCAATGTAAAACTAAATTGTACAGTTTCCCTTTCATGTTTAATATTGTTACCGTCTACAAGTAAAGAAAATAATTATGACGAAGTTAATAAGAACGAAGATAGACAAGAAGAAAATATCATAACACCAAGAAAAGTCATGATCATATCACCACAAACCTGAATTTATCCAGTAACTGCCTTCTTATTGCATCGTTTAATTGTAACAAATACTGATCCAATACAATGTTTCTCACTGCACAGCACGTCATGTTGAGTAGGTAATCACTTGCGTTTTAGTTACAGCTTGGTAGATGAAAGACGAGGGTTGTTGTAGTTCCAGTAGGTAATAGCTCCATATCAGCGCAGATTGCGATGAATGGCAGTCATTAGCTCTGTCCGAACTGTGACCAGCATTTGCATTTACGGAATTGTGAATTTCACTATGATTGCTCCAGGAAAATCTACTACCAAAATACATCAAATAACTCAGGACCGCTTAATTACAATAGTTATGGTTACTAAATTACATAGCAGTGCATCATTACTAGGTAATGCTGAAGATTACCAATCAGTCATGGGATCAGAATAGAATCAGATGATAGATTAAATATTATTAAGGGCCATTTGGCCTCAACAAGCGTATTTATTGATTTGCGAGTCGTTTGCATTCGGTTTTATCGCACCTTCAGTGGAAAAAAGGCTTAAGATGAAAATTGCAATTTTACAGGAATTGCAATTTATCAGTAAGTAGTCAAAGGAATTTCTTACGATTTCTTGCACAAAACCGTCAAGATTAATGGAAAAAATGTGTAACGTGTAATGTGTAACGCACCCTGCGTTACACAAAAGTCTTTGTACCACACGGTGACACAAAATGATTTTGTAATTTAGTCTGTCAAAGTGAGGCCAAACGCAGCAATGGGCATTTTTTCAATTTCGGTGGTGATTTTTTTTTTCAACTTTCATAAAAAATGAGGACCTAGTGTAAGAATAGAAAGTCCAAGCTAGAAGAATCTTCAAGAGGTCTAAGAATATCTCGATAAATTTTTGAGATATTTAAGTTCAAAGTCTAGTGTGGCCACCAGAATTTGATATTACTTAATGATGTTGGGAAAAATGAAAAAAAAGATCATGTTTATCCCAAAATATATGCTCGTTGGGCCTCACCCTTACGCTGAAAATAACGACGCTCACAATCTTTGCAATAATTTTATTCAATTACAATATTGACAATCAAATCCCTCTTCCATGAATCATTTGCGTATTCTCGAAGGTTGCCTGCTCACCAACCAGTTACATTTCGTAGAACCTCTGCAGGTCTTATCTCGTCTCCGACTCCGCACCGCTCCTCACCACATCTTCCCTCACCTCACCTCACGGCTCACTTCACCTTACCGCACTTCATCATATCTCAGCACCTGATCATCTTATGGTCCACTCTGTGGTTTTTACTTGAGGAATAAAATTCCTCCGTAACGATATGATTTTTAACCTTATTTATAAAAAGTAGACCGTCCTGTATATTACAAAAACTTCTCACTGACGTTAAATTCTACTATCTTATATAACAAGAAATAAAAAAAACTGTCGAATTATAAGGCTGCTTTTCAACATTGGATAATTAGGTACAACGTCTAAAACAATGCTTGACAATACACCGACCTAGTTTTCAATCTGTATGTGTTCCGTTACAAACAAAACACCGGTCTACACCTGAATCTGATACAATCAGAGACCGGCTATAGGCGGAAATAACAAAGCTTCATTTCCCAAAGAGAAAATCGTGTTCAAAGCAGTGCAGAATCAATTACCTGATAAATAGTTGTGTATGTAATTAATTGACATGATGCACATACAACCATTTTCAGTATCATTTATCTATGATAGGATTTCGAAGTAGGTAAAGTTTCTTAACAACAAAACATAAATAAAATGTAAAAGAAAAGTAAAACAATGAATTACTATTTATTACTAGATTAACACACAAAACATGACATATAAATATCAATTTCCTGTCTTCTTTCTTTCTTTTGTCGATTTGCTACATCAGCTAGTGGTCGCAAATGTAAATCTGTAGATGTAAATCTCCAAGGCACATAGAACTTACGCTCCAACTTAAGGTCACTAACGGTTGCTTAAATCGTTCCTTAGTAGAGAATTTTTATGGTGATTCTTTACTAAAGAGCGATTAAAGTAACCGTTAGTGACTCTGAGTTGGGGCGTTAGTGTCAATTCAATGCTCAATAAAAAACTCAGTGTTCAATAAAATAGACCTTTTAATAACATATCTACTTGAACGATGTGATGCCGCTGACTCCATTAGCGATCTTAAGAGGATACTATCGATGTGGGAAAGGCAGGAAGTGGCTTTTGGACTCAGGCATAATACTATGAAATAAGAGTTGCTAAAATTCAAGTCCGGCAACAACAACCAATCCCATCCTTACCACCAATCCGTCTTGAGTGATATTTATCTCAACTGAGCTTTGTACTGTCTAATAAAATTATTGCCTATGAAAACACAGGTTTGCCATGTATACCGCAGATTAGATCAAACCACAATCAACATTTCAGTTCCGTCGGGGTAAGATACGGTAAGCGCTCATAGCCTTGCGGCTTGTGTCGATCCTAAGCAATCGACAAAGTTAACCAACATAGGGCGCGGTCGGTAGTTGGATGGGTAACCGCTAGTAGCAAACAATGATGTTTAAAAAACTTATAATATCATTGGTAGCAAATATTTTTTGAGCTTTTCCGTGCTTCAGAGCGTACGTAAAGCTGTCGCTATCGGTTGTTATCGTAAGATAACAGTCGTTAAGCACTATTGGAGGCCCTTGGGCGGCATAAAAGTTCCGACACTTAGGTTGACCACTAACCCCTCCACCAATCCGCACTGGAGCAGTGTGGTGGAGTACAGTCTAGACCTCCTCAAGAAAAGAGACCAGTGCTCATTAGTGGGCCATTAATAAGTTGAAGCCAAGCTACGACGTAACGAAACCAGTTCAACTGTAGCACAGCGAACGAGTGTCCAGATAGTCCGGTGTAGTTGTGGAATCTACTGGTGTTCCAAACACAGTAGCGATTTAGAGCACCGTGTGATAAATTAAAAGTTGACCAACATTAAATGGCATACAATACAAGAAGCCTCATTCAGCTATACAATAATTAATCTATGCAATAATTATAACTTTACGTAAAAACACCTACGACTAAAACACACTAGAAAAGTCTCATAATTCGTGAGAAGTGATGGTTAAAATTAGTCATCATCCGTAACGATACAAAAGAGCAGCAAAGTGTATCTAAGTGAACTAGTTATGAATTTGTCCCGGAAGTTGTAGCTTAGAGGTAGGTAAATCGCTTTTTCCATTCAAGTTATGATTAAAGTTTTTTTCTGAAGCGAAATGGGTTTTGGGATTACTTTTTTCTCGCCGTTCTTTAAATTGAGTAAAGCTGCAATTTCCTAGACTGTCCGTTAAAAGGTTTCATACCATTCGTATTCAGCAGGGGTGAGTTAAGTTATTCGTGAGGGCAAATCGGTGCCGTCAATGGAGCGAAACGAGTGCAGGGTATGTGCATGCT
Organism: Thymelicus lineola; assembly: GCA_963932265.1. Classification (NCBI taxonomy): domain Eukaryota; kingdom Metazoa; phylum Arthropoda; class Insecta; order Lepidoptera; family Hesperiidae; genus Thymelicus; species Thymelicus lineola. The sequence continues at coordinate 7,497,466 of OZ010687.1, read as the reverse complement.
CACGTGAGTTCACGTCATCTGATTCACGTGAATGCAGGACGTACCGTCGTCCAATTTCGCGCGCTAAATTGTTCATAACGGAAGTTCATATCCGGACGTCGGCCCGCCCTGCGCTTCGGGCGAGATTAGGCGGTAATTACCATTTCCCGTTACACAGGATGCAGACAGCGTTCGAGAAGAAGCGGTTCCTTCTCAGAAGCGACACGACGGAAGCGTTCTGCGTTCGACGATCGACCGATGTATAAAAACATTACGACGACTTCCCAGCGTATTGGTTTTGAATTACGGTGCGGTTTGAAAATTTTTATAACAAAGTAAAAATATGCTGCTCGGTACGCCGCTAAATGCACTTAGGCAAGCGAAGAGACATGGTAAAACGCAATATAATGTATAAGATGCGCTCGCTTAAATTGCTTGTGTATAGCATTTTGAGCAGGAAAACTGATTATATGAGAATGGAGGAAAGTGCGCGGATAGGCTGCCTCGCTGTCGAGCTACTCGGCTACTGCTCGCGCTGTTGATATGATTGAATAAGTGAACACGGTGCTCCCTAATGAAACATATTGAACGTGTATCGAATCACTTAGGCGCGCCGGTGCGCTTCTGCTCTGCACTCGCTTTTTGGGGCAAGTCAACAAACCGTAGCGTAGGTGAACCCTATAAATATCATTACAACACAGACTCGTTTTAAGAGAGACAATAAATTGAATTAAATCCGGTAACTTTGAACGTCAAAGCGGAATAAAAAAAATTGGAGTTCATTTTATGGGACATAATTTCACGCGGTATCAGCGAACCGCCCTTTGTGTTCCTCGGAAAATATTTTCGTAAAGCTTTGCCACAAAAAGGAAGACTTAATTAATTCATTAATGTCGTTATAATTACGGCATTTGTGGCACTTTGCGCAGGTACATTACTTTCAATTTCTGTTGCGGATACAAGATTTTTAGCGCTTTGTTAGCTATGGGGGAAATGTTTGTGGTTTCATTAGTACCTATAGCGGTTAATTGTAAATAAATGTGTTATTCAAGTGCGTATAGTTTCAAACACAGTAGGTGGATGTCAGGCGAGTATACGGCGTGGTTGCATGGGCCCGCTACCGTGTAACACACCGACCACTGTTTCGGACAGCAAAGCTCTTTGAGCGTCCATTTGCGGCATGGCATTACTTCTAAAAAACTCCGGAAAAAGCAGCTTTGCCCCCATCGATTTACTGTCTGCAGTTACTTTGTTTTCTTGTTGTAAGGCTTAGAACCAAAAATGTTTGACATTGAAGCGGGTTTTAAAAACAATCCTTTGAATACAAAATAAATAGCCTGATAGTGCTCCATTACTATGTGTACAAAGTTGGAACGCAACAATTTCCGTAATGATTTTATACTGACGTGATAAACAATTAGCAAATGGACAGACGCGGTGATTTCGTGATCGAAATTCAATGTGCAAAATTGCAAATTCGTGACCATTTGATAAAGAATAAAAAACTGAACTTAAAAACTTATTTATTAGTTTTTTTCTGGTTTTCTTACCTCGAACTACCTGGAAAGAAATGAAAGCGGTAAGATTAATGTAGTAATAATATAAGTCTTAATTAGTAAATACTTATTATGCAGTTATTTTTTATTGGAACAGTGTAATGTTAAAGTTTCCATTTTAATTTTGAAATTATTTGTAAGTCACAATTTAGTCAACTGGGAATAAATAATTTATTTATCACATTATTTAAAATTTTTCAAACCTCAGAATCAAGTTGTGCAGCAGATGCTAGAGGTGCAGATTTTATTTTCATATCGGCTATTATCGGACCTGACACATGTATATATTTACTTAAAAGGATGCCCCCCACTGTGTAAAACTATAAATTTAACGTAATCTGAAAGAAATAAAGTAAGTATTTTATTTTATGTATTTTATTTTATAAAGTACTTTTTAAACCTATACTTAGGTCTCTCTTTGAAGTTTATGTGTTTTTATGTGAAATGTTCCTACGCGACAGACCTATTCTTCCTTTTCAAATAATTGCGTAATATTATGTTATAGTCAAAATCGAATCTCCGGCGCTCCCAGGATTGCCTAGTTAGTCAAACCTCAGGATTGGCCAACGCCTTTACGAAAACCCCAAAACAGATTTTTATTTCGGTCTTTGCCTGATTATTTTTAATCAAACCTAGAGACTAATTGGACAAAGCCAAATTAAATGACATCGGGTTTTGACTCATCGAAATCGGAGTCTTAGCAGTGATGAGCACTTTACATCAAGCCTACACTAGTTACATACTTATAATTTAGACGTCTAGTCTTTCACTAAACTAAGGATAAGAAATTATTTGGAAAGCCTTCCATAAATTCAAACATTAGAAAATCAACAGCGGGTCTCATCAGAATGAGCTTTCCTTAAATTTTATAAATTTTCTTTCATGGATTCTAATCAAAAAAAATATTTAATACATGACGGTTCTGAGGTAACAAACAATTATAATGAAACAAAAATATGTACAACCGAATGTAGAACCTCATCCCCTTTTTGAAGTGGCTAGTCGATCGACAACAACACTTGTACTTGTTACAATCACATGTCTTCCGGGACTCGGAAGTGCCTGGTTTTTTTGTTGTCTGTATTTCATCCTCGAGACTTCGATCAACAATCAAGAATATCAATTCCCCTGACAACATTTAATGAAGCTGTTAGTATCTTAATAGATATTGTTAGACCAATTATACATAATTAGTACCGATAAGTGAATATTCATAAAAATATGAATATTTTAAACAATAACTTCTAGAAAATTATTAAGATGACCACAACCAAACTATTCTTCGGTTATTTGTTATTAGCACGTGTAACTGGCGCAAATTAAGACGGATCACGAACGCGGGCGCTAACAAGGTCTAAGATATGTTTACTTATATAAATACGTCTACTTTTCTTATTAGGTACGACTAAATAAAATAAACCCTTGCATAGGTACGCCCTACCTTCTATTACCATCGACTCGTATCGTATCTCGTTTCAAATAACTTTGCTCAGTAGATAAAATATAATGCTGGACACATAAATAGAGCCTAGAGCCGCATTGCATTCTCATCATGGAGTATAGATACTCCATGATTCGTATGTGAGGATTGACTATACAGGTAGAGATACTGATGTATTGTAAGGTAAATGAATCAAAATTCCTAAATTCAAATTTGGAACAATACTAACGAAATCGATGACTTATTTTAAAACGTACTATGTGAATATTATGAATTAATATTTATGTCAAATATATAATGAAGGTGGCTCGATTTTATGTACCTAGTAGGTACACGTTAGTTGGTTGAACACGCTAATCTCAGGAACTACCGCTTCGAATTGAAAAATTATTTTTGTGTTTGATAGTCCATTTATCGAGGAAGGCTATAGGCTATATAACATAACATCATAATATATTTTAGTACTTAGTTAGTTTTTTCCACAAATTAACGTGGGTGAAACCGCGAGGCACAGCTAGTATAATATAATGCTGGACATATTTCTCTAACTCGCATCCACCGATTACAATCCTATTAATTTCTGCAACCACTAACTGCAATCTGTACTAGGATTTCGTGTTGCGGTCAGCGAAGACAACCAAGATCAAGTTACAGACAACCAAACCAAAATCGGATAAACATACGTTATATTGCAATATCCCTTCTTTGCATTTAGCAACAACAGTTTCCAAGTAAATTGGCTGTAACATACGGACAGGCAGACGTGACGAAATTATAAGTATCCTATCCGTTGCTGAAGCAAGCTATCTATAGTTAATGTGAGGGGAACAGGCCATAGTCTACCACGCTGGCCAAGTACGGATTGGTAGACTTCACACACCTTTGAGAACATTATGAAGAACTCTCCGGTGTGCAGGTTTCCTCACGATGTTTTCCTTCACCGAAGCAAGTGATAATTAAATTGTAATACGCACATAATATTTGAAAATTAGAGGTGCGTGCCAGGATTTGAACTCGGGCCCCTGCGTTCGGGAGACCAACGTTCTAACCGCTAGGCTATCACTGCTTATTATTTCGTATTTAATAATTCCCTATATTAGCTCTATAATTTTCATCGTCTAATCCGCATTAATTCCCTAAATGCACAGATAGATCAAACAAACACGGTTTGATAAATACCGCATGAATCAGAGTATCTAGATACTGTACTTTAGTAATCAAAACCAAACATCATTATTGAACATAGCTTATTCCCTGCCCATAATCTAAAATAGTGGAAAGTGTTTGATTAAAAAATTTAACGTTTTTTATTTACTATAGGTTGCACAAATAAAGACTTTTAATATCTATTTTATTATTTTTATTATATGTAAAAAAAATGTATTATTAAGTACTTTCTGTAATTAGCTATTTGTATCGAAAAAAACACCTATATTACAGCCATTACAGAGAGACTTTGTTGCAATATCTAGTAATATAGGTGTATATGTAATATATCGCTATATTTTATTATATTAACATTTGGGTATTCGCTTCACCAGGCGTATGATAATATGATGTTGATTTCCTCTCTCATGTGTGTAGGTACATATTGCGTAGTACAAAACTATACGCGGAAACAGATAAAGAGAAAAAACTACAATGCAATACAATACAAATTATCTTTATTGTACACATAAAATTACAAATGACAAACTACTTTCTTTGATATTTTTTATAATACACATATTTACAATAAATTCATTTATTTTCATTTATTATTTATTTCTACTAGTGAATTGTTCTTCTACGCCTGATTTTGGGATGAATTATGCTACACCGTGCCAGGCTTGAGCAATTTCACTAACATTTTACTCGGCTCGGATACGGACGTTGCACGGTATAGCATAAACACTCGATGTTTGCGTCATTTAAAATGTTATGAGGTTTTGAAAAATATCGGAAACTGTCACCGTTTTCTTTCATTTCATTTCAATTTTTGACATAATATGGTAGGTCAACCCTCGAGCTATCTGCGCTCTAAGGTTGATCCACTACTTACGAGACACCCTGTATATTTGAACTGTTTAACTAATTGAAATTTTAAAGCATAAAGTATGTGGGCAAGGTAGCTTTTTAATTTCTTTTGAAAAAGGTCTTTACTCTCGAGTCGAGAGGGCCCCTCGACAAAATTTTAATATAGGGCCCCAAGAGGGCTAGCTACGCCACTGGTAAAAAGGACTACACATGGAAAAGCGTGACCTAAGTGCACATACCTATATATAAAAGTTCTCACCATGAATCATATCTGTGATCGTGATAAAATCTTGATCTTTCCGGATTAGTCTTATCTCAGATGCTTTGCTACACTTGCTACTGGCCCTTTAGTGTGTTATCGCGAGTGCTTCTTCCAAAACAACAGAATGTAAAGATTCTACCAAATAAATTTTATTGATATTATAATCGATAAATTGAATTTCTTTCGTTTAAAGATCCGTTTAATTAAAGTACATACTAAATAGGGAGTCAAAACTTTTTCCTACTTTTCCCACACTCTAGTACTATTTCTTCTAACGCAATATTTTGATTTAGGTAGTGTTCATTACACAAAATATATACATAGTATATGGATATATATTAATCAATATGTGATTATATAAAAGTATATTCCTCATTAACATTTTCAGGTAAAATTATGTTGTCGAGTTTATCGAGTCAATTATTTCGAGCGATAACGACTACCCAAAATTAAAACACGACGTGCAAGCAACTTATTACTGCGTACCCCTAGAACTAAATATGGAAAATCTAGTATCGCATACGAAGGGGCGCAATTATATAATAAATTACCTAAAGATGTAAAAGATTTAAAGTCACTTTGTATGTTTAAAAAAGCTCTCAAGAAATATCTACAAGAAACATCTTCCTCCCATTTCTAATAATATAAATCAAGCATAAATTATAAATAATAATAAATAAAATCTTAATAATTATAAATGTGTCATCAACTATTAGTGTAAGTATTACTTGACTAAAACAAATAAGTACTTTTATGATCTCTTCTCTTATAATTGTATATAATAAATAATAATAAAATTAAATCAATAATATAAAAACATGTAAGTAATGTTAAATTGTAATGGTGGAATCAATGTACCTATGTATATAATGGATATAAGTTGACATAATAAATACCATACATTAGTAATCGGTTTGAATTGCTACTAAAATAATTTTAATAACAAATCATGTATACTATTCTAATTAAACACTATTCATATAAACAATTAATTATAAATAAATAATATTATAAATAATCAATTAAATTTTAAATTTCACTTTTTAATAAAATAAAATAAAACATTTTAAACCATTTAAATTTTAATAATAAAATCAATTTGTATATAAAATAATAGAACATGAAACAATAAAATGTACTAATACAATAATAATCCGTTTGAATTTATTATAAAGAATAAATAATAAGTGAGCAACAAAAGATCAGTTAACCCGTGGTTAACGATCATGGTGTAACCGGTCGTCTTGCCAGTGACGCCAAGCTGATGTCAAGAAGAATATTTTAAAGTACCCACATTTATGTAATAAGTAAATTATTGTACCTATTAGCTCATCGAATCTCGTTGACTAATGAAAGATGTATTGTATGTTATTTAATTTCTCAATAAGCGATTTTCTTGTAATCTTCTGAGAAATAAAGAATCTTAAACCTTAAAATTCCTTTGGCCAAAACTAGCTAAGGCCAAAAGTAAATAAGTACGTTAAATTATAAACACGTTATTTTCCATACATACTAATTCCACAGCGCAAGAAACCAGCTCAGAAACATTGAAGTATAATGACATAGAACAGACATCTCGAACAAAATGTGTGTCCCGAAACCGCGATGAAGCGTTCTTTTTTCAAACTCTAGAAGCCGATTTACAAACTTGCCATAGAGTAACTTTTGTATACGACACTTGCCGAACAACGACAAACAGTCAACGACTCCAAACTTTTACAAGCTCTTCCAAATGTTTGGTTTAATGTTTAATTGAATTTACTGATTAAAGTAATACACTTTATTTATTATTTACCACAGAGTAGGTAAATTAGTCATTCTTATCGGGCTTATTATTTGAGTAAGGCCGACACTGAGTATTTTAATAGTTTGTATTTTAAATTCTTTAAATATCAATTTAATTAATACCGGTATTTCTATAATATTTTGATTACTTTTACATGGTAAAAATTTAAGGAAAATTTATTAAAAGTAATTTATCACAAAACATTCAACACAAAAGAGACAATAAGAAGTATTGGAACCTTTTAAAAACCCGATTTTATATAAATATCAATTTAATTAATACCGGTATTTCTATAATATTTTGATTACTTTTACATGGTAAAAATTTAAGGGTATTTCTTTAGTATCCTGCGGCATCGGGAGGGGGGTGGAGTTAGGGGGGGAGGGTAGGGGATAGGGTAAGGAACCCCCCCATAAAGGGGCTAAGTGAGGAAACACATAGTTTTCGAGTTTTTTTTTATTTTTATTTTGAGGTTAAATCTGTGAAAACTGCTCAGTATTTGTCTTAAACTAGTCTAAATTAATATCAGGTGGTGGATGAAGAAATAAAATTTCGACCTCCATATGGGGAGACACACAAAACGCACCACTTTTATGACAAATCATTATAATTACAATGTTCCATTATCTGCACTTTTAGGGAAAATTTAGGGGTTTTTGATACATAAACAGGCTTGCAAACGTCTCCGGCGCTGCGGGAAATGCAGCCCCTCCGCCCTTGCGTAAAAAACTGCAGGCACTCCATGCTCGCCTACGCAGCTTCGGCTCACATGGTGCCTGCAGTTTGTTACAGCGGGCGGGGGCTGCTCTCCCTCCGCGCCTCCGCCTCCTCTACATTCACTCTAGGGGTAGGGCAGACTAGTACCACGTGGGGTCGGGGTTGACTAAGTCGGTTCTGTCACCAATTTTGAAAAATTTTATTAGAATGTAATAAATAAATTTCATAGAGTATGACATAAACAGTAAAATTTATATATTATATATTGCCCTTTTATTATATACTAGGAAATCGCCCTTGCTTCGCTTCGGGAAAAATAGTAAAAAAAAATTATAATGTCACCCGGGGATAGTGTAGCTTCCCAAAAGTGAAAGAATTTTTCAAATCAGTTCGGTAGTTTCGGAGCCTATTCAATGCAAACAATCAAATCTTTCCTCTTTATAATATTAGTATTGATAAAAAAACCTTCCTTGTATTTCATATTTTCTAAATTTTATCTAGCTCGACCAAATTCCTCGGGCCACCAATCTTTCCAATGAACTCTTGTTTATCTAATTATTATAATTATAATATACATATAATACAATAAAATATACCTAATAACATAAATTTTATAAATAAGTAACATAATTCGTGTTGTATTTTTTGGAAATAACCCCAAAAATTAAAATTAAGATTTTTCAAAAATGACGCACTACCTCACAAAAAGCAACTAGATTATGATTTGGGACATCATTGCCTATCGATTAAACATGATATCACCCAGATACTGATGCCGCAGGATACTAAAGCCAACCCAATTTAAGGAAAATTTATTAAAAGCAATCTAATTTATCACAAAACATTTAACACAAATCGACACATACGTCTTATTGCCATAATAACTACGCATATTTAACGTGTAAAACAAAATTAAAAATAAAAGCGTGCAAAAGCGTTTGAATGATTTTCAATCGTTTACCATTGATTCGTGTCGAAAAACCAACATCACAATATATTGGTCACATCACAAGCGTCGGCAAGCCTAAGCAAGTCTATTTAGTCCATTAACACGCTTACGGCTTGTCAAATGTGTAAATCCGCTTCATAATTTTTTCATTCCACAGAGTACTTAATTTCATTCAAAATGGCGGGAACATTGCACAATAATTTAATGTTATTCGTTTATTTGATTTAAGTTAATATTTTGTTTTCTTACCGATGATAAGTAATACCGTTATCTTTTTTGTTTCTTGTCGTGCGATTGTGACACGTTGTTATTACGCACGACGGCATTGTTTCAGTGTTTTGCTAAAAAAATTTGACATGCGGCCGCCATGAGCGCAGGTGAGTGACAAGCGAGTGAGTGAATGAAGTGAGCCACCCTGGCCACAATGAATGCACCCGACTCAATGTTCGGGGTGTCTGTTCTATACGAAGTAATAGTACTTCAATGCTCAGAAAGTAGGAAAAATCACATCATCAATCTGACACGGAGTAAGAAAGCCTCATACATAATGGCACCCATATCTTCAAGTCACCTTTTTACTTCAATATTTGTTAGTGGCTTTTTGTTTGCGTAAATCACGGCAAGTTAGAGTGCAACGACATCAGGTATCAGGTGCGATACACTCACGCAAATATTTTATGAAAATACCGACAATGTCGCCGCTAGGGATTCACTTTACGTCGATATCTCAGAAAATATAACAGAAAGTGCCAATAAAACAAATAACAGTTAAATATTATGGTTGTATAAATAACAAACAAACCTGTTTCCTTATTGTAACTTGTAACATTACGAAACAATGTAATTAATTACCGGTGCAGTATACAGCAAATCATGCGCTAAAACGAATTAGTTCTTGAAGTTAACATTTTCAATTACTTGAGTAGATAAAAAATAATTAGAAATAATAATTATTAGGATAGAGTCGACATTGTCGCGGGACGTATCTAGCGAGGGGTGTCGGCGACGCGGCGTGGCGGCCGCATCCTACAGCCAAACGGTAAACACTTTGCTGTAATCTCGAGATGAGAAAACTTTCAGTTCTCTTAATTCAGAAACTTATTCAACAACCTAACAACCTTAGCGGACCGCCCGGCGGACGCAACACAAACAAACTTACTCTTTAATCTTTGTCTTTGTTAGAATAAATATTTTCAAAATATATTCAGTTTTTCTAATATGCATTTCAGTCGCTAAGCTATGGTATGAACGTCTTACTAAAAATAATTCCGCTTTTATTATAATGGTTTTACTAATTTTATATTGTTTTAATGAAGCTATTCATTTATTTCTTGAAATAAAATAAAACATCGGTTATAAAGCCAATGTGGTGTAATAAAATGTTATGATTTTTCTTCGCACTATTTTAAGTTTCCTAATAGGTATTTGACATGAAATTATTTGGGTAGGTATGATTTCCATACTTCATTAATTTTCCTTAAGTCCATAATTTTTTTATGAATTTGTAAGCCAACAAATGAAAAATCATGTGTACAAATATAGTGTAAAAAAGAGAGAAAAAGTAACAACACAATTATGACGAACATAGTATTATAGGTATTCAGCTTATCAAGTTAATCATAATATCGACATATGAAATACGGCTTTTATGTAAGCCGACATTAAAGGATTACTTGTTATCTACATATACCTACTCTTAACGTAGATTCCGTCTCGATACTACATCTCGGCAAACAGAATCATGACTTAACGTGAACTGCAAACTTACCGTCAGTGACTTAGTGGATGTGACAACAGAAACATCCATAAATATCTGTACCTATATTAAAAAGAAAAAATGAAAACATAAAATAAAATCATTTGCTAAGAGCAATTTGGATGTACCGTGTCAATTCAATTACCAACGCCGAGCGCTTCAGTACCTCGTTGAAGATTAGGGCAATGAAAAAATATTGTAGAAAAAAATCCAGCAAACATTTAGTGAACAGGTGGGTTTTTTAATATAAAATTGTTGTTTACTGTAACTCAATTACATGATTAATAGTAATGTCAACTATTAGGTGGACCGTTGTGTTTAATGAGATAGTTAAAGTTGTAAGTGTTGACACAAAGCAGTGTTTGAAAGTGAAGTAAAGGAGTAGTCAGTGTGCGGAGTTGAGGTAACCGGTAATGATGGTTCATTTTGTAGATGAATCCTGCCAAGCGAAGTCCTCTGATTGAGCCGAGCGAGACGCGGCCGGCCCTCACTGTCACGGACATGGACACCGTTCACGAGGAAAATGACAACGACAGGTATCGAACTCAATTCGATTATCCATTTCAACTTCAACTCATATCGTACTAACTGACACACACTGACGGTTTATTATTAAACTAGTGAACTGGTCTACAGTCGAATTTCAACCGTAACTCGATTTGTTAAAAGATAACTTCACATGGATATTCTATTTCCTTTAACAATTGCGTTTGTAACATATATTATAAAAATGTGACATAATATAGGTATGTAAAATCTCAGACTCCTTTTATTCTTAAAAAAGAATAGATAAAATTAGATACTAGACGACTAATATTGTTCTGCTACATTGCAGTCCTATTGAATCAGTTCTACTGGGCTTCTAGCTCTTTAGATTTCTGACCGGCATTTACAATTAAATTGTTTGTTTGTTCGCATTTTGTTTATAGCTTAATAAACCGGGGTTGATGTTATAATATAAGCACAATTGAATAGATACAATTTCACTTCTTGGATAATTACAATACCATATATTGATATGGTATCCACACAAAAACAATCATGTAATCTACATAAACACTTACCTATAGACATAGTAAAAATAAAACAAAGATAAAATAGTAAAAATAAAACATACATACATGTCGGTGGATAAAACTGTCATTAATTTTAAAAGACTTTTCATGGCGAATAAATATAAATATATGAAACTCTTTGCAATAAACAAACAGAAATAAGTAGATAATATTAAAATGTAGCTTAGTATATAATAAAACTAATAAATTAACTGGAGGCTTTAAGTATAAAGTATATTATTTACGTTCACAGTAAATTTTAGCGGGCATGGATTTAATTAAAGTTTCTTTTAAATAGCAGCGACTTTGTATCCTGTTATTCTCTTTGTCGCATATCTTCATGCGATCTCTGTGGTGAGTAAACTCCTACATTAAACAGTGTGCTCATAGACATATCGAAACTTTGCGATGTTTACCTACTAAATAGAAAGCTAAAGAAGGAGCTCTTATAACCTTCTAATTATAGCGCTTATTGAGTTTATATTTTAATCAGAGACTCGTTTATTATGTAAAGATGGCACATCAACATCAACGTCAACGTCAACACAAAAACATTGATCTATCACTGCATTATTAATTAATGCATTGTTTTGAATGAAGAATTCAACCTTAAGACCAAGTGCCCCAAGTCAGAGTCAAGTAAAGAATTGCCAAACAAATTCTGTACTAAGGAGCGATCTAAGTAACCGTTACTGATTCTGAGTTCGGGCGTAAGACCTAAAGGTTAATCCTGTTATATGACCCTAGATTCTGTCCTATCCAAGTCTTGTATGACCGCTACTGTATATAAAGTTTTATACTTATAAATTATTTTTCAATAAAAAAGATTAAAATATTTAGGTACGATTTATTAATATCACTAATTGTCAATATCACGTATTGTCAATGACGTATTGGCACGTAAGTCTGCATAATATTGATTTTTATTCACGTGTTAGAGTGCGAAATTGATTTAGCTATCTATTATTAAATGTAACAACACTACTCTAACAATAGTTACACGATGAAGCGCCAGAAATCACGCTTTAAGGCCTTATAAAATTCAATACAATCTACACATTTAAAGCTATTACATTTTATCATAGTCATCGACTATATTGTAAGACGTAAATTGGTCCGATTGAAGTCTAATAATAATTTACATATATTATAATAATTATATTTTTAATTTATGTAGAGACGATGATAGTTATGATAAAATCCGCTAGGTGGCACTGTATTTATAGACGATCTATAAACCAAAATGTTCAATTTTTCATAAAATATTATATATTATCACAAAATATACTAGCCACGAGAACAATAAGCATTAACCGCGTATTTTCTGCAAGCGTTTTATGTATCAGATAAAGATAAATCGTTATATTTTCTACGGACCACGGTGGCGAGGTGGCGAGGTACAACGGAGCTTAGGGAGATACTTCCGGAAAACGGATGCACATTTGAAGATTTTGCGCTCACAAACTCCTCGCAGTAGTTCAATACAACGCCAGTTCATATCACTTCTTTATACAGAGATAACAAAGGATGTTTCTTCAGGTTATTCTATTTTAAATATTTCTACGTGTGTACGTATGAAATGTCATAATACAAGGACTCCTTAATGGTATTCAAAATTGAGCACGTATATCAAGAGGTATCTGATAAGCTAATTCCAGTAGTAATGTACATACTCTCGTATATCTGCGTGTCAATTGAATGTTATCCCTCGTCATATTAAATATATTGTGATGTCTTCATCTTCTATCTTCTATCTATACTATAATAAAACTGTACTGTCTGTCTGTCCGGGCATCACATGAAAACCCTTGAACGGATTTCGATGAAAATTGGTGAAGTTATCACTAATACTCCAAGTCATATTTTAGAAAACTTTTTTACCCGGAAAAGTAAAAGGTTTCCCCGGGGAAACAGGATGAAAATTTGTATGGAATATTTTTAAAACATCAACCGATTTGCTTCTTTGCAACAAATATTCAGTGCTGGATAATATTTTTCAGTTTTTCAAAATTTTACACGAAAAAGAAAAAAATACAAATTCATGTGAATATTGCTTATTTTTCAAAACCTGCTAATAAATGCTTCAATATAAATTCACTGTTTTTTAAATTTTCTTCTGCAAGAGGTACAAATAAGGTAAAACATAATTTCCGTATGCAAAGCTGTGGGCAACAGTTATTATCATAATATGTCAAAAAAGAAAGAAATATTTTTCATGTTTCTTAAGTCATGTTTCTTAAGTTTCTGTGTTCTGTGTATTCTGTGTATCTTTGTATTTATGTTACAAACAATAGTTTATAAGAATTTTGTAATTACTAACATCATATGGATTTTGTCCGAAACAAAGTTTTTATTATTATTATTAAGTCAGAACTACGTAATTTACGGTTTGATATAATATGTTCAGAGAATTGCTTTGAAATCTGTTTTACGTAATAAAATATTTTAATCACGCTGTATGCAAGATAAACGTTTGAAATTTATACACAGGGTGTTTGGGCGCAGCGTTGCAAGTAGGGATTCGAAAATATTTATGACGTGTGATAGACCGCTTTGCCTGTCACTCCGCAGTCTCTTGGATATGTCTTTATGACATTTTCAAAATGCATTTTCAATGTTATGCTCTATTTTTTGCTGAACCAATGGGAAAATTCTGTTCAGCTAGGTGGAAAGACTTGATTTTAAAGATGGATTTAATTCTTTACACCCTAAATTGAGGACATCTTCCCACCATACAGTACGATACCATGACCGTGCTATGAACGTATGGCGTGCTATGAGCCATGGCAAAGAAATAAGATATACACTCTACCCCTGTCCACTAGAACGGACCGATGGCGTTCTCATAGACAATTGTTGTTTAACACATTCTTTAATAAATGTACAATATGTAGTACATACATATACCTTTGTAGATATGTATAAAATGCTATAAAAAATAAAACATTTAAAAATGACAACATGAATAAACCTCTGAATTTTGACTGCTGATCATGTCTCTACTAGTTTGATAAATTCGTTGTCACCGAGTTCTTAAACACTACGATTTACATTATTTTCAAGCGATGAATCCTCGTATTCGGACCTGGCGCACCTTCGAGAGCGCACCCACTCGATGCTGGGGACGGCAGCGGAGCCCTTGCAGAGCCTCTCGCAGTCCAGCAGCCGGCGAATGTCCAGCGATATCGAAGCGAAGTTAGCAGGCAATTTAAATACAAAGTAAATATATCGCTTATAATAATTATGCAACTTTGGACCTCAGATTATCTTTGGACATTAACGACGAGTAATATGTTTATTCATAGCCCCTGTAAGTAGGTAAAGTGATACTATTGTGACTTTTTCACAATTGCTATGCAACTTTAGGATTTGAGATAGAATACCTATTGAGAACGGCTGGAAGACGCATTCAACAACAACAACAAAGCAACTAAACAACAACAACAACACAACAATAACAAAACAACAAAGCCTCCTTATTGTACACAATGATATTATAATCATTGATTGGACACCAAAAATATATCTGGATACATTTAATAATACAGAACTTGTACAATAGGTGGTCATTACTTAATTAATTACTACTCAATTCAATCAAGATATTGGACCCCATGGATTTACCTAGGATACGCATAAACTCAAAGTTCAAAATGTTATCAATTGTTTGTACTTCGTGTCAGTCGACCATCGATGATAATCGCGGCGTTCCGGCGGCCATCACAAGCGCTGGCGTTGTGCGCGGCCACTCAACGAAGGTTCCTCTCGGAGCTGTCTCCGAACTCCAGGGCCTCAGTGGCCTCCACCAACCATGAATCACATCCATCTGCAGCTGAAATCTTGGGACAGTGAGTGCTATTATATTTTTTTATTGAAATTATCTTTTTTGTCTTTATTTATTTATTTATTTATTTAACACTTTATTGTTTGTACACCATACAATATAAAAAAAATAAGAGCACAAGAAAAAAAAGAATACAAAACAATGGGCGACCTTATCGGCGTGTCTTTGTTTCTTTTCGTCTTCTCTTTTCTTTCTTGGTGGCAAAGCATCGGTGATAAATTTGATTTGTTTTGTAAAATTAGATTCACTACTCACATTCTATCTTTCTGTACATAATTCTCCACAATCCTTCCGATCTATCTTCGCTCTCGTTTTCGTCCATTTCCTTCTGTTCCTAATAAACGTTCTTGTTACATCAAGTCACATCAACTTTTAACGCAATGCCTACTTATTTTAAAAACATTCGAGCTACATTAAAGTCCAATGTTTTAACATTGGACTTAGTCTGTGAACAAATCTGGCAAAAGTTATTCATATTGCTGGTTGCAGTTCAATCAATCTTAGACACCATATTCTGAAGGATGACAAAACATAGAAATACTTTTTTCAACTAGAAGATAAATCACAAACAGTTGGAGCGAGGCAGACGGGTAGGGACGACACCTGCGGTCGACATCACCACTGTGTCATGCGCACATCTAACCGCAATATCATACACGGACCTTATATAATGTTGTGATGAACTCATTAAACTTAGATTAGAAAAATCTATATCTGTAAGTCTAACGGTGCAAATCTATACATCAAATGTCTGAAACATTCATTCTTAATCATATTCTATTTGCCTCATATCGCATCACGCGGAAATCACCAAAAGATTACGATAGTAATCGGCATACTTTATTTACGTTACTTATCCGCATCTAGGATTCTTTTCACGTAAAATTAATTCTGTTTCTATAAAATGTACGCTAAAAACTAAAGCCAAAGTCATGCAAGTGATTGAAAACAACAATCAAAATGTAGATCGATGTCTAAAGTCACAAGCACTTCCATAAATGTATAAGTTTTCATTATTCGTCTTTCCAACCAGATATTCGAAAACCAAATAGTACCTAGTTTTGTTTTATGACATGACAGTTTACCTTTTACCCAAGTGCTCGTATATCGAGCCACTTAGTTATGAATAGACGAGGACCAGAGACCTATTTCGTGTTGAATAATATTCAGTTGTATAGCGTGCCGTCTGCATTATATCGGTCACAATGCGAGGCGCCTACAACGCGTCAACACTATTCAAAGCGCCCTTTATTTGTTAATAGACAGACAGCTTGACAATGCCTATGTGAGCATTCAGGTATAACGCTCGACTGTAAATGTAATTAAAATGGAAAACGGTTTTATCATATTTAATGCTTAGCTACAATGATGAAAGATCGAGCGTTGAAAATACTTTAACATAAGTTCAACAGTTCCTTGGACTACATAGAAAGCAGTTCTTATCGCGATTATGAAGGAACGGAAAAGAATTTGACCAACTTTAAGTTAAATTTTATCCCACCGTATTCCATAATACGCCTTGATCAATCAGAGGCAAAGGCGTCTTATTTCTTACGTCAAAAGTCATCAGATTTAGTTATAATTTCTTTGCAGATTGGTAGAATTTTTACCTCTTGCTAGTCTTGCTTGATATTTATGTCTGACTTGCCAATAAAATTTATATTATATTAGTAATCATTTTCATTCCTTATCATAATTATTGAAAACAAGAAATGGTCATAACCACTCGTAACTATCGCGAACCCACAAATAAAAAAATACATTAGCTACAGATTTTAAAAAGAGAGCAATTTGTTCTTCTTTGAATATATATACTTTGCATGCTATAATTCTGTGTGATTATTATTATTTAGATACACCACGTGGCGGAATCGTCTACTTTATAAATTGACTTTTATCTTTCCCTATTTTTTTTGCAGTGAAGCATTGAGCAAAGCATTATCTGCACTGTACGCCAAGCTCCTAGTGGTACTGGGTCTGGCTTTTCCCATTACTGAAGTAATAGCCAACGGCGTGCCGGACACATACTATCAGGTAAAATAAATAGAAGATGAAGATCAGTTGGTTGAGGGAAGTTAATGACAAGGATAATATTTCATTTCATGCAATGATACCCACTCACAGGGATATTTACTGGAGTTATGGGGATACACAATTAAGACTTGAGCGCAAATATTTATTTTTTACATAAATTTCTGCCCAGATGAGGCCTCTCTTAGAAATAGGGGCTATCAACAGGTTTATCGAATAATGATGAAGATAAGACTAAGAAAGTTGTGACTAATGATCGTAATGACACAATGGTGAAAAGTAAGATGTTGGAGAGACTAGAGTACCTAATACACGACACGCTGACACCAAATCAGTTTGGCAAGAGAAGTTTGATGAAATATCCAATATTATAAATGTACCTCCAGGTTAATATTATTCATTTTAAATTTGCTTCAATGTGCTGACTTATATTTATGTTTCAGGGATTTTATGCATACCTGTACCTTATATCAATAATGTTCATCATATTTCAATACGCCAATCTTATGCGACAAAAAGCTGTAAATATGATTATACATGATCATGGTAAGAATTAGTTTATTATATTTAATAGTATTTATTTAAAAAAACGTTGCGTTATGTATCTACTTAAATATGAAAAGTATAAACGGCTACTCTTTAGTACCAGTTTTATTGAATAACAGTTATTTGTTCCGGCGAAGAAAAACATCGTGAAAAATTTGTAACCACAGAGATTCCCATAATGATTTGACAAAATTATTCAAATAAACTTGCCCTTAGCTGGCTTACGCCCCAACTCAGTCTCTAACGGTTACTTAAATCGCTCCTTACTGCAGAATTTGTATGGTGATTCTTTACAAAGGAGCAATTAAAGTAACCGTTAGTGACTTTGAGTTGGGGCGTTAGTTAGTGTAGGTATTGGACTTTATCAGTTTCATCACAGATCAAAACTTACCTAGTAGTCGTAGACAGGTATATACTGTACTACGCTACTACATAGTTTCATAGATAACAGAGCACTGGACGAGAATGCACAGCACAAGCTTCCGTAATTAGACACATTTGAATAACAAAATACGACATTAAAATCTCATCTTTTTAGCATAATCACCGCTGCATAACCTTTCTTATTCATTTAAATGTCATTTAAGGACGTGCAACATTGAACGCATTTATAATTACTGTATTATGCCCATGATTATACCGATCTGTTTTGCTAATAGGATTACTGGGTATTATCATGCAACTTTGGTTGTTATTCATTATTTAGGTAAGTGCATATATGAATTAAAGCACAGATTTGTATTGCCAATGGAAGTCGTGGAACTAACAATAATATTATTGGCCCAAACTTAGATTTCAACAGTTTAACTATAATCTATTGACAGCAACAGATTTTTTATTAAATGTGTGTCTCAGGGACACGAGAAAAAACTCTGTTTACATTGTTAACACATACATTCACTACCTCATTTGTAAAACTTCTGTCTTTAATTACAGAAGGAACTGACCGAGATGATAAAAATGGAAAAATTACTCCACGAGAAAAATTAAAACCAAAAGAAAAAATTTCAAGATATGGAAGCTTTTATCTAAGACTAGGAGCTATAGGTATTGATTGAAATTTTAGTTTAGTGGGAATTGAGGTCTAGTATAAAAAAAATAGGAGAGAGGAGAGACCCGTGCCCAGTAGTGGGCCATTAATGGGTTGAAGCCATATATAAAAAAATTACAAATTAATATAAAGGAATAATTACGGTACTTTATTGACAATAATGATGCACAGCCCCTCACCAATAATTATGTCGAATATGTTGTTTTTATTTAATTTTCGATGTGAAAAATCCATTGCCGGCACACTGAGAGTTCAAGTTATATGAACTTAATTTATCGATATAACTTTCGCGAGAATTTTATAAAACATATTTAGAATTTTAAGAATGTTTACTGGAAAAAACCGGGCACGGGGCAAGTTTTACTTGTAAATTCATCATAATATTACCTATTTATTAGATTTTTTCATTTGTCCAACTCCAACTTTTTAGCCGACTCTAAGCAAAATTAGAACTTTAAGCCAAATATTTTGCAAACGGATCCTAAATCCAAAAATTGTCTTAAAAGACCCGTAATATTTTTGAAAGTCCTTTTCAATGATATCCCATACTATAGGGTACGTTACCTGACATATCTCAGTCAAAAAGAGCCCTACCTTCAAGAAATTTACACATGTCAATAGCTAGTTTCTTTGACTAATAGAAATTAATTAAAAATATAATAAAAATAGAAAGGGAATATAAGTAAACCGAAAAAATCTAAAACTATTCCCCCTGTCACAACACTCACAACCCTCCTAGTGTCAAGTAACTGAAATTAGTAAATTGCCATTTCGAGTTGTCGCGTACTTTACATAGTTACTTCTTTATTAACAGCGCATTTGAACAATGTTTCGTATTTCATTTTAACAGCATTCGGTATTGGATCAATGGTCTACAGTGGTTTAGAATTTGGAGAATATTTTGAAATGACAGACCAACGCCGCTCCGTATTATCCGCTTTAACGCCAGCATTTCGGATGATTTTAACATTAGCTCAAATGCAATTCATTTTTCTTACAAATAAAGACATTGAAGCAGGAAGCTACAAATTAATACAAAGATTTGGATTCATGCACATGATTGCTACGAATCTATGTGAATGGTTATATGTGCTGGTAGAAGAAACTAAGCACGAAATTCATCATCTAGAAGATTTTGTAATGACTACGAACTCAACGCATGCGTATGTAACTAGTGAAATACCACATCGAAAAGCCAGTATTATGGGTTCTCTCTTGCAAAACGCAGCACCGTTTCTTTTCCCATGTACGATAGAATACTCACTAATTTGCGCAGTCATCTTGTTTGAAATGTGGAAAGAGGTATGATTTCTTAAATATATCGATATTTATATGTAACATTTAATTTATATTGAATTCGCCAGACTAGTTATGGACCTTTCTGGGGTCCATCTTCAAAAACCTTCCATGACGAATTTATCGAAATTACGAACTTAGTGAACTTATATTAAAACACTCACGAATGAGTTTGTGTTTTTTAGTTTTTTACATTTATTTAGTTTTTTTGATTTTAGGTGAAAAGCACGCCTGAGGATTTTGAGAAAAAAATTGTTTATAATAGTAAAAGCAAATCTCGCACCAATTCTGTGACGCCCGAGAAGATACTGCAACAATTTGGTAATGCCGATACACCGCCACGCAATTATGCATTCCTATTGTACTTAAATTCCTTTTTAACAGTATCTATTT